>PVKS010020562.1:0-36623 GCA_004027875.1 Aplodontia rufa | reverse complement strand
GGAAAAGCCCTGTCAACTCTTGCACCCCCTCAGGATTCAGAATGAAAAAGTGGTTCAGGGAAGAAATAGCTTTCGATCCTAGAAACCCCTGACTTCTATTTCCAAAAGCAGGCTCCCCAAAAAAAGAAAGGAGAGGCTGTGGTGGTGGGAGCAGTCTCTCTAGCATGTTCTTGGATGCGCTGAACGTGTACCAGACGTCAAGCCATTCTTAAGCTTTGCCTGCAAATGCCAAGGAACTGCATCCTTAGACCCCGGGCAGACTAACTCAGTGACTTGATTTGCAGGTGGGGTCTCTGGAGCAAGCCATGTTGGATGCCCTAGTTTTGGACAGAGTGGATTTTGTGAAATTGCTCATAGAGAATGGAGTAAGCATGCACCGTTTTCTCACCATCTCCAGACTAGAGGAATTGTACAATACGGTAGGGCCAAACTAAGGCACTTATTGTTCAATCTAATTTTCCTTTTTCTTTTCTTTTTTTTTTTTTTTTTTTTGTTTACCTTCTCCTGCCCCCTACATGCCTGTGCTTCTCTCCTCCGTCTCCCCTAAATGCATGCCCCATTCTTCACAGTACTCCCCTAGACCTACGTAGGCAACAAACACCGCGTCACCAAGACTCCACCTGTTTTAACTGCTCAGTTGTCAGCATCCTGGGCAAAAGGTCAGGTGATTACCTGAAGATATTGCTCTCGTGCTTTTAAACAAAACCACAAGGCTCTGGAAATTAGAACACAGTTTATTCTGCAATCCAAAGTTTATTTGTGGCAATCAACAGAACTAGCTGTACGCATCAAAGGAAGCCAATTCATTACTGTGCGCCATTTTATTCTTTTCCCTTGACAATGGAGTAAGATGTAAACTACCTGTTATTAGGAGTTACTTAAAAAGAAGTTTTTCATTTTTGTTTAGTTTAGAGTTGATAGTCACTAAAAATCAATGAAGTTTAAATAGCAGATACAGGTTTTCACTGTTTTACAAACATGGAAACTGAGACTGAGTCTATTTGCAATTCTGTAACAGAATACCTGAGGCCGGGTTAATTTATAAAGAACAGACACTTATTTCTCACCACTCTGGAGGCTGGGCATCCAAAATCAAGGTTTTGGAAAGTTCAGTGTCCACATGAATGGTCAGGAATTGAGGCTGTACACAGGGAATGCCTCAGTACTTGAATATGCTATAACACACTTGCTTAAGGATTCACCATTACTATTTTAGATCCTCAAAGAAAGTTGTCACATTTAACAAATAAAAATGCAGAAGACCTAGTTAGGTTTAAATTTCAGATAACAATAGATATTTGGGGGGGTTAGTATTTTGTTTTGTTTTGTTTTTAGGCATAAGTAGAATTGTCCCTCTGTATTTGCCTGGAAATGGTTCCAGGAATCCCCAGAGATAAAATCTTCAGGTGCTCATGTCCCCTATATAAAATGGCATAGTAGTGGCCTATAACTTATGCTGCCTCCTTCAATAGACTTTAAATTATCTTTAGATTACTTGTAGTACTTAATACAATATTAATTCTGTGTGAACAGTTACTCTACTTATTTCTTTAGTGAATAATGACAGGAAAAAGGTACATACATGTTCGATATGGACATCATTTTTTCCAAATATTTTCTGTCTGTAGTTGGTGGAATCTGGATGAAGAACTTGCAGATACAGAGGGCCATCTGTATATCCCCAGATATTTCTTGGGACATACTTTATGTTAAAAATTGCTCATTGTTTATCTGAAATTCAAATTTAATTGGGCACTCTGTATTTTATCTAGCATTCCTATTCCCACGACACAGGAGAATAGAAACTCGTTTCACTTTATTCTTACCTCAAATACAATTTCTTACCAAGACTCTTTTTCCCAGACAGCCTGTGTCTTTTCCTTTAAACCAGGTTTCAGCCAACTATCACCCCAAGTTCAAATCCAGCCCACAGTCTGTTTCTGTATAGACTGCAAACTAATAATGACTTTTTATATATATTTTAATGGTTAAAGCAATCAAAAGGAGGATATTCTACAACATTTAAATTATAGGAAATTTTATCTCTGCGTCCATGAATAAAGTTTTATTGAATCATAACTAAGTGCAAATGTTTACATAAGATCAGTGGCAGGGCTGAGGATGTAGCTTTATGGTAGAGCCCTTGCCTGGCATGTGCACGGTCCTGGGTTCCATCCCCAGCTCTGGGAGAAAAAAAAAGGAAAATAAAACCACCACCACAAAGTCGATGGCTGCTTTCACAGTACAGTAGCAGTTAAACAGATTTGATGAAGACTGTCTAGTCTACAGAGTCTCAAATATTTACTATCTGTTTTCACTGAAAATATTGGCCAAGTCCTTTTTGAGATAATTTCTCATTCATTATGGAAAATTAAGAAGTTGCAATGAGAATTGCCCAAGCATTTTCCCAATGGGTAAATCTGTCCTTATGTCTGTCCTGCTGCAAAACCAACTCCATCCATGATGTTTGGGCCCAGCTGTCAACAGAATTGACACCCTGCCTTTTAAAGTTTGAACCAAGGACCTCAAACACATTTTGCTGAGGAAATACAATCCCAAATTCTGCCAGTGTTTGTTTAGAAAAGACAGATACAACTGAGCATCTAAAACAAAGTCCATCGGAACCAAGTGCCCTCTGCCAATCAGAACCCTTCCTTCCAGATCCTCCCTGCCTTGCCGGTGAGAGCCCCTGGCGAGCAAAACTGTTTGATTCTTCTTTATTGTTTTCAGAGACATGGGCCCTCAAACACATTGTACCACTTGGTCAGGGATGTCAAAAAGGTAAGAATCCTCTCGACCCTGGGTCGGAGGCCCTGTCTTGACCGCTTCCCTTGATTAGAAAGCAACTGTTCTGCATGAGCTGCCAGAGTGTCCCTGACCCTGCCAGACCCCCTTCCAGAACAGCGTGTGCGCGAGTGTCTGTCTTTAACCTTGCACCTCTGCTTAGATGCAGCTGTGCCTTCACCTGCAGTCGTGTGGTTTTAGATGCTTTCCTTGGACATAATGCTTTTGAATAATGGAACTCCAGGCTTTTCTCGGTGCCACGTGGATTTATGCCGTTCCCGATGTGTTTCCATAGGCCCCTTAACTGTCTGGGGAACAAACTGACCATAGAATTATTGTCATTTGTTAGCTCCTGATACAGTCTCACTTCCAGCATGATATAAAGCCATTAAGAAATAATTCCAAAGAACAGGCACCCAAACAAACAAATATATACATCACCTTCTTCTAACACTTCATTTTTTCCAGAATATATTAATATATTAACACACTCATTTGATTGGAAAAAAAAAAATGCTAGGTTAGCCGGTCCAAATGACACATGCCTATAATTCCAACAACTTGGGAGGCTGAGGCAGGAGGATCAGAAGTTCAAGGCCAGCCTAAGCAAGTTAGCAAGGTTCTGTCTCAAAAAAACAAGCAAATAAATAAAAAGGGTTGGGGATGTAAGCTGCATGGTAGAGTGTCCCTTTGTTCAATCTCCAATACGAAAAAAGAAAGCTAGATAGGAATCATGTAGAATTATTTCACATTTTACAGATGAGGAGATGATACTGTATTAGGTGGTCAGTGAAGTGCTAGGATTAGAGCCCTTTCCTTTAATTAATAATAAAATAATAACTGTGGCTCCACGGTTACAGTGCTTGCCTGGCATGCATGAGGACGCGGTTGGAACGCCAGCACCATGTATACAACAAAGTGGTGGAGCAACAAAAACCACGTGAAAAACTAAATAATAAAAAAATTGAAAAAAAATAATAAAAGCCGTGATGTGCTAATGATTAGGCACAGTGTTGATGTAAGCGTTCCATGCATCTTAACACGTTTAATCTACACAACAATTTTATAAAGCAGATTTGTTATTCTTTTGTTCTTACTAGGCAGTATCTCCAGTTAAGAATGAGAGTAAAACATAGGAAGATTCTGCTTAATCTTAGCCAAGGGCTTGATCCTTAGCCCTACAGAACTGTCTTCAGGCACAGCTTGGGTTAGGACTGTGTAGATGGTGGTGCTTCCCTCGCCGCGTACACACGCCCCCGTGTACACACACGCCCCCGTGTATACACATGCCCACTATCCCTAAGTAATAGCAAGTCTTCACCAAAGTCCACAGAACACACATAGAAAAGGTTACAAAATAGAGGAAAAAATGGAGTGCGGTTTTTTCATCTTATGGAAAGTATTGGCCAGAGCTGACCTTGTAGGTGTCTTGTAGCAACTTTTTAATTTTTTCTTCAAAAGGTCAAGCAAAAGCCCTGGGGCTATTTATAATCCATCTATTTGAAGCTACTAGGACTTTGATAATCATGAGTAAAGGATGTTATTTTGTTTTATTTGTTTTTTGGGCCCTTGAAAACTTTTCTCCCATCTCCCTGTTACCTTCATGAAGGATTTGCCTCTGTGTCAGGGAGCAAAGCCCATAGCTTTTTCCAAATAAGGGAAACTGATGCTTGGCAAAAGCATTTCTCTCTCTTCAAGCCTTCCAGTTTCATTTAATGGATCCAGGCTTAAACCTGGCTGGGAGCTAAACTCAGAAGTATGTACCTTCAATATATTCTCTCCAGGCTACTTGTTACTCATGTTCAATAAAATGTTTTGAGTTTTCTAAAATAATAAACAAAATATTATCCCTCTCATCTTGGACTTGTGGGGCTTCCTGAAGAGGCAGCCATTGGTCCCAGGTATTGGTCAACCCTAGCCTTCACACAGGTTGCTAATCCACTTCCACTAACCACTCTCCTGGCAGCAATGTCTTGCCTGATTTTCAAGAGGATTTTTGCAGTTAGATTTCACTAACCACAAATGATCGAAATCCCTCTTATTATCTTCTCTTCCCCATAGTATTCTACATCACAAGATCATTTTCTCTTTTCTGAAATCCCTCGAGCTGCCTCTTGAATTTGCTCACATCACTTATACTATTAGAAGGCATGTAAAATAGCTTTAGGATGGATTCTTTTCTTTTTGTTTTTTCCTTTTTTTTAAAGTTTCTTGGCTAAAAACATGCTTCAAAAATAATACAGACTAACAAGAAAGAACAGGATGGTAAGATCTTGGGAAGGAGTATTAGCTAAGAGGGGATTTTTTTTTAAGTGTGATCCAAATATTGGAGCAAGAACATAGTTATATAAGCATTCATTTACTTACTAATTTAGTAACTGGGGGGAAAAAGTGATTTTAAAAAATCACCCAGAATGGGACTGAATTGACCTAAGAACAGTGGGTCCTTTTTCCCAGGAAAAGAGGCTGTGTTGAGGTGGGGGAAGTGGAAAGCCACTTTTAAGTGGGGCAGGAAATGCAGCCTCCAGTTACTGCTCTGATCACGGTGGGTGTCAGACTGTTGAGGAACCAGAAGGAAGAGCCATGGCAGTGGAAGGAGCCAGAAGCACAGAAATGGAGAAAGGGAGTTCCAATGAGGCTTTTTGCTTTGTATTTTCTAAAAAAGTGAGTAAGAGAAAAATTAGCATTGGTGCACAACTTCCTCACCCTGTTCCAGATTATTTCCAGCAATATAGGTCAACAAGACTCAGAGGCTATGAAAAACTAGGCTTAAGATGCTGGGGAGATCTTGGGAAGACTTCCAAATTAGAGAATATAATAATAAGTAGCATGTGTGTTCTTTTCAAGGGCAGGGGAAATATATGTACCTATTTCTACTACAAAAAAATTAACTAGTAAGTTATCAACTCCAGTACCAAATGCAGTTCACAAGTTAGAAACACAGCTCTGAACCTTAAGCATCGCATTTGATAATGTGTTTGTGAAATTTAATGGAAATAATTCCTACAAACCCAGGAGTGCATTTAGGAATGATCAGACCACTATAAGTCAACCAGCGTGACATCTCGAAGTCCAACTAGTCTTTGTCTTCTTTGACGCCAAAAAAGCTAAGTGTGCAGAATTGCTCCCAAGCTGGTTTCAAGATCTCAAAATTATTTCTGTCAAGGGAGCAGTCAAGGAGCAATGGGAGAAAGAGTTGCTATTCCACATCAATCAGAGATTTGAATTGATATGCCATCCAATTCCCTCAACTGTTCCCATGCATAAATCCATGGAATGTACCAGCGCTCTCCTATGGAACTAGACTGGCCCAAGTCTGTCTGCTTTTCTGTGAAATATAGCCTGCCATTTTAGTGACTGTCTGCTTAATTTGTGGCTCTCTCTGTTTTCCAGTAGTAGTTTTTCTTTCTTCAATTAAGTATGCTAATGTTTCGGATTACCTATTCTCTCCCTCTCCACAAAGGAGGGTGATATTTAACTATTATATAGTGGTGAAGTTACGATCAGTTCATTTACATGGGAATCAAGACCCAGAGCTTAATAGAATGCAAAAAAGAGAAGAAAAAGCAAGGTATTTTCAATACCTGGGATGAGGAAAGGCCATTCTCATAAGCCTGGTATGTTCAGGCACATTTGAAAAGTATTTTTATTTTTTAAAAGATTGACTTTCCAGTCTTTTACTTTGCTAATCTACCAAACTCGGGATAATGATGTCCTTGCTTCCCCAGAGCTCTCACCAAATCAAGCCACTACCCAGTGGTTACTCAAACAACTCCCTGTCCTTTCCTAATATTAAGAACTGTCCCGGAATAAACTTCCTCGCTGGCCACTGGCAAAGCTGAAAACCAGCAATCATGTTACACTTCCCACACATCAGAAGAAAACAACTTTGGGAGGCTTGTTATGAATTTCAGTGAAAAATAAATATTCCTGAACAGCTGGAATCTGATAGCGATACCATGAGCTGACCTCTGAAAAAAATGGTTGATCTTGAAGCGCAGGTCTAAAAGTGAACTGGAACTTTTCTTTAATTAAGACAGCCTCAAGCATGGCGTGGATTACAACTTGCCTTCAGTCTAGTTGTCCACAGTCTGAAAAGGAGGAGGCAACATTTTCAAGTTGCCGAACTGTACCTTCCCACACGCCCAGCCTCTCTAGTAAATCACTGGAGTCTGATGTTAAGACAGGAAATGGAAAATCATTGTCCCAATTACCAGTCATGATCAAAAGGTTGGGAAAGGGTTGGGGACAGGCTCTGTGGTAGAGCACTTGTCGAGCATGTACCTGAGTTCAATCCTCAGCCCCACAAATTTTTTAAAAAATAAAATAGAATCAGGAGGGCAGGCAAGGGTAACAGAAACAGCAGGCAAAATACTTATTAGTCCAGGATTGCTCTCCTAACTTCCAATCTGAAAAGACCCCAACGGAAGACTCCTCCCCAGGATTTTGGACATTGCTTGTTGGTATGTGAGGGACTGCTCACCCTCTCTACTTTCTCCAGAGGAGGCAGAGGCAACGAACAAAGCCCTTTCCTGTCTATGCCTTTCCCCTCCCTTGCCTTTGAGCCCCCAGGGGACAGCTGGAAGCCACATCAACCCTGGAAGCTCTGACAGGGGTTTTTGCCCAGTGGCCTGGCAGCATCGAAATGATAGCTGGATCCTGGTCGTACAACCAGACTTTCAGAAATGAGCACGGCCTTAGAAATAACTATGTCCAAATCACCCACTTTCAGAGCATAAACTGAGGTACAGAGAAAGAAAACGTTCTGCCCAGAGTCAAAAGGGGATAGAGCCAAGACCACAGCCCAGCTCAGTGGTATTTGCAGTGCTGAGCCATCTCTGGCCATCCTCTGCAGGAGAACACAGCAGGGCTGTCCTAGCAGAAGCAATGCAAATGCCTCACGTGAGACATCCACAGGTCACCGGTGAACCAGGCCACCAGCCCACGACCTCATCATGCACCAAAGCTGGCATGGGTTTGAGAGTCCACCAGGACACGGTAATCCCAAGAGGTCTAAATTGTACCCAATTTTATTCACCTTGTGAAATTTGTTTCTTCTCCCAAAAGAGTTTCCACTCTTTTAGTAAGAAACGTGCAGCTGATTTCCCTCAATTTCTCTGCTCCCACAACTCTCTGGAGGGAAATAGATACAATCAGCCTTGAAGGCAGAGTTCATATCCGTTACTTGCTAAAGTAAAATTTCCCTTCTCCAGATAACACTTCAACAAGAACATCTGACTCTCTCCTTATCCTCAGTCGTTATGCACATTCCGGATTAGTTTGTATCACCCCACCACACAGAACGGGCAGGTGAACCAGGCACCCTCATAGGCTTAGGGTAGGTGAACATCGCCCCCTTGTGGTTGAACAGAATACAAGCCTATTCCCTTCCCCTTCACTCAAAGCTGAAGCTGCCAGAGGATCACTGAGCCTTTTTCCTGCCTGGGATCTGACCATGCAGAAATCATTCTACAATAGTTAACATTTTAAGAGAGTATCATAGCACCTTACTTGGCAGCATATGCCCATAACAGCTCTTCGTTAATAAAATCATTTGGTAAAAGTATTTTACTTGCCCTTAAATTTTTATTACTTCGAATTTTAGTACTACCACTTTCCTAACAATCTCTACTCTTAAAGACACTTCAAAAGCAAAAAAATATTGCCATTCAGTTATTGGCCTTCAGGCAATATCGATGTCCCATTCTTAGCATTCAAGTTGATGTTCACACCTAGGTTTCCCAAAACACATAGGCATTAGGTTCACTATTACCCAACTTTTAAATTTCGAAAATTCCATAGCATGACAATTAGGAGGGCAGGGAATGTAGCTCAATAGTACAGCACATGCCTTATACATGCAAGGCCCTTGGTTTAATCTCCAGTACCACAAAAAGAAAGGAGAAGAAAAAGAAAGGCAGACAGACACAAGCTCATAGAGTTGCTCTGATTGACTTCCAATAACAGCAAAAGAAATTCCCGCAGGGCTTTCCCAGAACCTGGTACGGAAGCATCACAGACCAGGGAGGCTGTGGGGTTCAGCTCTGAGGGAAAGTTGCTGGTTCGTAATGAGGAGAGAGAAGCCCAGGGCAGCTGCTGCGAGCCAGCGTGCTTCATCTGCTGCCTCACAGTGCCAAGGATAGTAACAGCTGGGTGGGCCTCCTCTGAAGGTCACTTGTATCAGAGCCTAATGTGTACAAGAAGAGACTGACCCTGGCATGGCCTGGCTCCTGGACTCTTCTACTCTTTAAATAACAGCCTAATGCCCATATAACTGGAGGCTACAGAAACTGTGGCCTTGTTATATTTTAAAACTCAAATTTTTATGGAAAGGGCAACACATAAAGAGTTACTATCTTAAACCTTTCTCTGTGTTCCCTTTTTAATATTTTTTGCTAAACTTGGCATAACAAATCAGATAATTAGGCTTTGTTAATAGCCTGAGGACAGCTTAACTTACTGAACTAGTTAGACTGATGAAATCATCTTCAAAGGAGACTGAAATTCTAAGAAGTTGGGGAGACCAGCAGAGACCATATTTGTGAAGGGGCCATTTGACTAAAGCAATGGATCTCAGGTTGGAGGTCACTGGGCCAAGGTCAAGGGTGGGAGACACTCTGTGTCTCAACATGCTTCTCTGTACATGTGATGCCCTTCTCACAGGCCCATTATACCCCGCTGGCACACATTAGATCCTCAAGCCAAAGAAGAGGCATAACCCAGTGGGTGGAGGTGGGAGCTAATTCTGGGGACAGCAAGAAATTCTAAAGAGCAACAGTGGGGTCACACACTTGAGGCTGGTGCTTCCATGCCTCTCCCTTCATTCCTACCATGCAGAGAATTACCACTGAATTCATATATAGTGATAAGTGTGTATTTCAAGTCAAATTTCCCAGTGAACTAGGGCTATCCCAAACAGCGGCACCAAAGAGATTGCAACCAGTTAGTGTATTACACCGTGATACCAAAAAGCCCAAATCCGGACTTGATCCAAACCACATCAATTAATTTCACAGTTGTGCTAGTTTACATTTTCAATGAAAACAAAATAATTCTAAGTGCCTACCATGCCCCAAGGACTACAAACAGCTCAGGGAATACAAGGATTAAAGAAAGTCAAGGGGGAAAAGGCACTAGGAATATAAAGATTTTTAAATTTTAAGAGACCTCTAAAGCTAAAGATTTAAGGGTAGGATACAATGGGTGACCTCTAACTCTAAGTCCCACAACCTTGGAGGGGATGCAGTCAGAAAGCTGAGTGAGGAAAATGCGAAACCTGCATTCAGCTCAGCAAAAAAAATTAAGTGAATTTCCCACTGAGAGTGATTCCCACATTGCACTCAAAGGTCCCGGCTCTGCTGTGCAGGCTTCTATCGCCCCTGGAACCTGTTTAGAAGAGAGGCAGCTTCACAAACTTTGTGTGCATCAGAATCACCCAGAGGAGCTAATATGATGAAGTAATAGGACAAGATCCAGATCTTTGTACTGTAACCAATCCCCAGGGATTCTGATACCACCAAAGCTGGAAAAACCCCGATGTAGATTAGGAAGCTCTTCTCAGAGTGACAGAAATCTAACACAGCGTCCCGAGTGGGTCCTCTGGAATTCACCATGCACTCAGAATTTCCCACAAGCGGAACGACCTCTTCCTTGATCTAACAGAACAAGGATTTTCCTTAGACCTAGAAAGTAGCCCTTTGAAGGAGAAAGCAATAAGGAGCTGATAACTAAAACCCTTTTTTTTTTTTTTTTGCATCTATTTATGGCTTGGACCCAAGAGATACACTGAGTGTGAGGCTGTGGGTTCAATCCCCAGCACCTCAAAAATTACATTAAAATAAAAGATACACCATAACTCCAGGTATTTAAGAAATACTACTCTCTTTGAAAGAAAAGGTGAAAAATTATCTAATTCTGGGGAAATATTCAAAAGATACACCATAACTCCAGGTATTTAAGAAATACTACTCTTTGAAAGAAAAGGTGAAAAATTATCTAATTCTGGGGAAATATTCCATTGACAAAGTCTTCCCATTCTTCCCCACTTCTCTTTAAACGCAGCATCTTTCACATACAGCTCCACCCCCGCACCCCATATCCCCTCCCTGCACACTGTTCTTTTAAGAAAATTGTCCACTTTTAAAATGGTTGAGGTTTGGTTTTAAAGGAGACCTGGGCTCTGAGCAGGCCCCACCCTGCACACCCTGGTAGTGGCCCTCATCCTCCGGACGGAGTCTTCCTTTAGTGAGTGGGAGGAAGATAAAAGATTGGCAAGAGGGTGGAGGCAGAACCGGGGCTGGGGAACCTCGGGGACCTGGCTCCTGGTGGCCGGGAATGACAGCGTCTGCCTTGTCTAGCCTTGTGTTTCCTTCTGCTACACTGGTGTTTTTTTCTCCCCAGCTGAAGACTTGAATAAATATTTTGATTTTCTGTTATTGCCGACGATCACTGCATCTTCTTATTTAACTTATGTCTTCTTTCCAAGCGAGAATATCCAGGTTTCGGTTGGATCTATTTTAAGGTGAATTAATTAACCAGCATAATAATACATTCATATGTTTCTTTTTCATTATATTTTTTACTCTAAAGTAGTTACAGAGCACATGCAATAGAATCCCGAGTAAACCACGCTGTCTTTTGGATCTGTTCGTTCGTTTCTTTCTTGACTGACAGGGGAACCTGCCCCCCGACTACAGAATCAGCCTGATTGACATCGGCCTGGTGATTGAGTACCTGATGGGCGGAGCTTACCGCTGCAACTATACCCGCAAACGCTTCAGGACCCTCTACCACAACCTCTTTGGCCCTAAGAGGGTGAGTTCTAGCAATTCCTGGGCGGCTCCTAAGACCCCCAGGGTGTGAGAGGTTCAGGATGAGGCTTCTTTGCCTCCAAGGGGGAGACCTTGAGAAGGAGGTAACTTCTCTTCTTCCTTCACCCATCCAATCCATTAAAAATGAAATAAAATAGAATTTCTTTTAAATTTGGCAACAAAAACTGTCAGTGGTTTTCCTTGAAGTGATAATCTCACTTTGGTTATTAAAAAAAAAAAAATGCCTAGCCAACATCCAAGTCTAAATAACAACAGTCTGTCTGCCATGGAAAAGTGATATTCCATGAAAACAAGGGGGCTGTGATTCAATCCAAAGAATGCCCAAGTGCCCCCACCCACCCCGCAACAGCCTCGGTAAGTCAGCACCGCACAAATGCTTTGAGAGCAAGCTTCTGGGTTTATCCCAGGGGATGGTAGTAACACAGCCAGTCACTGCGGAGATTTAACAAACCGTGATCGCTGAGGCCTTCAAACACATTCTTCCACAAAATTGTTTCGGACTTTGTTTGCTCGTTTTTGGGGGTTTTTTTTCTGCAAGTTCCTAGCAGCAAAAAGAAATGACAGTAAGTGAACTTTATCGTACAACATTAACTTGTGTGTGTGTGTGTGTGTGTGTGTGTGTACTGGGGATTGGACCCAGGGGTGTTCCACTTCTAAGCTATACCCAGGAATTTTTGTTTTATTTTGAGACAGTCTCACTAAGTTGCTGAGGCTGATCTCGAACTTGGAATCCTCCTCCCTCAGCCTCTGGAGTAGCTGGGATTATCGGACTTCACCACTGCTAGGGCCTCAGTCTTTACTCCTGCAAAGGCACCCAGGAGTTTTACTCCGACAGTTTTGTGCCATCAGTAAACACAATGTCAAAACCCAGGATTCTTACCAACATAGCTTGGACTTCACACAGCCCTCTGAAAGAGTCTCAGGGTCCCTTGCAATCTATAGATGACATTTTGAAAGCTTCTGTTCTATCTGATAGTGGACATAATTTTTGTTTCTTTCTTTTGTTTTCCTCTCTTTTGTATAATTTTTTTTCATTTAACTTTTGCATTTTTAAATTTTTGTTGACTTTTTAACAAAGCTTTATTCTGACTATGAAAGTACTTTATGAGACTAGTAAAGAGCTTTGAAAACAGTGAAAAGCAGAAAGAAGAAAAAAATAAGTAATAGCATTAGACTGGTGGTCATTTTAAAAGCTAATAGAGTAAGAGAGACTAGGCTCAATCTATTTCCACTTGAATAGTCACATAAAACTTGGATGTCCTGTAAAGGCTGGAACGGGACGGTCCACTCACATAACTCCCAAGATGGCACCAACCATTCTGTACTACTTAGAAGCACAGAACTGGTGCTTCTGACCCCTGAGGTGTAGTTTTGTATCTCCCCTTGTTAAATATAAATCAGGTTGTGCAATTTGCTGAATCGCCTTCTCTGCTGGCTGCAGTCTGTGCCTATCATGCACATTTCCAGCTGCGGACACTTTCCGTGCCATTGAGCACCTCTTGCCACCCTCAGCACATGCCCTTTGGCCCATTCACCCTTGCTCTACCGTGCAGCAGCATAGGGAGATGGCCAGCGGGAAGAATGGAAACATGTTTCTGAATGATATCCCTTAAATCTCCAAATAATAGAGATGGTTCAAGGTTGGACAAGTATCTGATTCAATCTGTTTGATTGAATGATTCATTGCTCGTCTTAGTCTGTTCAGGCTGCTGTAACAAAATCTTCTAAACTGGGTGGCTTATGAACACAAATCTATTTCTCACAGTTCTGGAAGCTAAAATGTTCAAGATTCAGAGTCTAGGGAGAGCCTGCTTCTGGTTCATAGATGGCACCTTCTCACTGTGTGCTCACATGGTAGAAGGACAAATGAGCTCCCCCTGGGCCTCTTTTATAAAGACACCAACTCATTCAAGAGGGCTCTTCTCTCTTGGTCTTCCTGAAATGCTCACTCCAATGCCATCACTCTGGGAGGCAGAATTTCAACATACATATTTTGGAAGGAAAAAAAAAGCATTCAGAACATAATAGCCGTTCAAGTACTGCAAATCACGTTATTGCCAAAAAGGATGATTACAGGAAAATGAAAGAAATCTTGGTCCAAAAAATACATTATCTACCTGTGTGCAATCACATATCTCTGCAGTTTCCTGATTTTCTATGATTCACCAAAATCATGAAATCTCTAATTCTCCTAGAATTTCTATAAATTAATTTCCCTTATGGTGTTTTATTTAGCAAAATAAAATAAATGCTATATGGCACAACAGGGTTTTTGATTATTTGTTTATGATATTGTAGGATTCTTTTCTTACCTCTGTGAAAGAAAGACCTAACTTTGTTTACAACATTTTTTTTAACAGCCCAAAGCCTTGAAACTGCTGGGAATGGAGGTAAATGTTTGTTCAAATTATCAGTGTCAGTTATTCTCTTTACTAAACTTCTTGACAAATGTGTGAGATCATTTCAATGATAGGGCTTAGGACTTGATTCTAGAACAAGGAAAAGTTTCCAAGTGTCATGGGGGCAGCTCACAGTCATTTTGAAGATTCTACCATGACATTACGTTAGCATAGCAAACAAAAAAACGAATAAATCGTATTTCAAATTCTAACTTGAGAACCAAGGAAGCATACAAATTCCAGGAAACAAAATCTGTTCATGGGTATTTGCAAACGACAAGAGATCCAAAGGTCTGAACCACTTCACAGATGCAGTCAATAGATATGCAGACACTAGAGACACATTACGTTTCCCATCTTTTGTTCAAATGGTTATTGTCATTTATGTAAGCACAAGTATAGGGTATCCTTGTTGTTTCAGCCAGCTTTTATGCTGCTGTGACCAAAAGACGTGGCAAGAATAATTTCAGGTAGATAAAGTTTATTTGGGGGCTCACGATTTCAGAGATCTCAGTTCGTAGATAACCGGTTCCATTCCTCAGGGACTGAGATGAAGCAGAACATCAGGGCAGAAATGTGTGCCAGAGGAAGGCAGCAGGGAACGTGGCACCAAGAAGCAGAGAGAGGGTTCGCCTCTCACCAAGGCCAAAATATATACCCCAGAGGGGTGTACCCAGTGACCCACCTCCTCCAGCCACACCCTACCTGCCTACATTTACCACCCAGCAGATTAGCACACTGATTTGGTTAAACCTGTCATAACCTAATCACTTCACTTCTAAGCCCTCTGGCCTTGTCTCACATGTGAGCTTTTGGAGGACACTTCATATCTAAACCATAACACTTGTCCTTTCAGCAAAAAGAAAAAAAAAAAAAGGTAGTACTGTGTCCCATCTTGAGGTACAAACCTTACTAACAGAAGAAATAATAGACACAAGCAAATAGAATAAGAAAAATGCCCATTAAAATAATTTTTAAAGTATACCAGTGACATGTCCCCATAGGATTATGCTTATTTTAAAATTAACAATGGATGAGACTGAGTTCCTTTGGGATAGACTCTGTCCTACCACTCATCCCAGGGATGAGCCAGTGGAAGATATACAATAGCTATGTGGTGAGTTGAACTGGTTCATTTCTAACTCAGCCTGTACGTTTTTATCTAAAATTGCAGGACGATATTCCCCTGAGGCGAGGAAGAAAGACAACCAAGAAGCGTGAAGAAGAGGTGGACATTGACTTGGATGACCCCGAGATCAACCACTTCCCTTTCCCTTTCCATGAGCTGATGGTGTGGGCTGTCCTCATGAAGCGCCAAAAGATGGCCCTGTTCTTCTGGCAGCATGGAGAGGAGGCCATGGCCAAGGCCCTGGTGGCCTGTAAGCTCTGCAAAGCCATGGCTCACGAGGCCTCCGAGAATGACATGGTTGACGACATTTCCCAGGAGCTGAACCACAACTCCAGGTTGGCCAGCCCAGCAAACAGGGAGCTCATGGGGAGAGAAGGGAAGGTATCTTCCCCATACTGGAAGGTCTGAGATGCACATAACATTAAGGGGAGGCAGTATTACCCCAATGGTGCACACGGAGAGTGGACCCGAATAATTGACCTTTGCTGTGTACAGTGATGCACAGACCAGTTCACAGATTTCATGTCACTCCCTCGGCTTCCCCAAGACATAGGTCCTTTTGTTATGCACTTCCTTCAGCTAAGGACAGTGAGACCCAGAAATTAGGTAATTTGCCCAAGATCACATATTTGTGGTTAGCAAGATGGGGATCTGACACTCGAGTGTGTCACATTTAAGAAGACACACTACATTCTAAATCATTGTTTGATTAGTCAGCCTCCCCCATAACTATGCCTTGAATTGGGTCTTAAGTGCAGGGATCACGCCTTGCTTGACTTACAGCCTCAGCTCCAAATGTGTTATGTGGGATGCAGTTGATGCTTAATGGCTGTTGTCTGGATATGTTTATGAATAGACTAGGCCTCACATGAAACAGCTGGTCCTCACAGCAACCACATTTTATGGTTGGCCAGTGGGTCTATTTTAGTCATCTTTTTCATTGCTGTGATCAAAAGACCTGACAAGAACAACGTAGAGGAGGAGAAGTTTATTTTGTCCCACAGTTTCACAGGATCAGTCTGAGGTCGGCCAACTTCATACCTCTGGACAGAACATCATAGCTGAAGAGAATACCAGAGGAGAGGAACTCAGGACATGGAAACCAGGAAACAGAGAGAGAGCTCTACTTTCCAGGACAAAATATATACCCCAAAGACACACACCCCCAGGGACCTACTTCCTCCAACCACACCCTACCTGCCCACAGTTACCACCCAGTTAATCCACAAAAGTGGATTAATCCACCAATCAAGTTATACCTCTCATAATTTAATCATTTCTCCTCTGAAAATTCTTCCATTGTCTCACACATGAGATTTTTAGGGGGACAACAGGATCCATCCTCACTTTGGTCATATCAATCTCCAAGCTGACCCAAAAAATTCCTTTGTACATTCTCTTTTTCAGGGACTTTGGCCAGCTGGCTGTGGAGCTCCTAGACCAATCCTACAAGCAGGATGAGCAACTGGCCATGAAACTGTTGACGTATGAACTGAAGAACTGGAGCAATGCCACATGCTTGCAGCTGGCTGTGGCTGCCAAGCACCGTGATTTCATCGCACACACGTGCAGCCAGATGCTGCTCACCGACATGTGGATGGGTCGGCTCCGCATGCGCAAGAACTCGGGCCTCAAGGTCAGCGCGCCCAAGAAGGCCCTGTGGGCTATGAGGGTCCAAGGGTTGGTTGTGGTTTTCCAACCAAACCAATGTTGGTTTTAAGCCATCCCTTACCTCAAGTGGGTGGTGCTAACTAAGCCCAACTGTTCACCAGAATCTCCTGTATAGTGTTTTGATTTTCATATAGAGGTTAGGGCCTCCCCTGAATCCTTCTGAATCAAAATGTCTTGAGATAGTGCCTAGACATCAATGTTTTTCAGAAGATCCAAAGTCAGTGGTCACACACAGGCCCCTTAGGGGGTGCCATTTGCTCTAGGACAAGCCAGGCTGCACCAGGAGTGTTCACCTAGGCAACCCTTCTCCACTGTGGGAGCCTGACTCCTCCCACCCCCCCACATGTCCTTTACATCATATCATAGAGACATCAATGGATCTTACCAAATGTGTGTGTGTGTGTGTGTGTGTGTGTGTGTGTGTGTGTGTTGGTGGTGATGATACTGGGGATTGAATGAACTCAGGGATGTTTTACTAATAAACTACATCCCCAGCCCTTTTTATTTTTTTATTTTGAGAGAAGATCTCACTAAGTTGCCTAGGCTGACCTTGCACGTGCAATCCTCCTGCCTCAGCCTCCTGAGTGGTTGGGATTTTTTAAACTGAGAGGAATTTTTTAAACTGAACTAAAAATGAGGTAGATGCATAATCAAGACTTTGCTACGTAATCCTAATCTTTTTCTTTTTTTTTTTTCTTTATTGGTGTTAGGAATTGAAGCCAGGGCCTTGCACACATACTATAACACTGAACTACATCCCCAACTCCCTGATCTGTCCTTAAATGAAGAAAAAAATTTGTAGACTACTCTGTATAATCTGAGTCCCTTTTACAAAATATGTATGTACAGAGTTATAGTAACATAAATTCACTTTTCAATAAATAAGATGAGCACAGAGTAAATTGTATGTAGTGGTTACTTCTGAGGTTGAATGGACCATGTTAGGAATTTTATTATTTTTATGAGAAGTAGAATAGTATATAGGATTTGCTTTTTGAATTTTTTCAATGTTTTTCAAAGAAAACAGTAACCTGAAAGAATAAAAGAAAAAAATGGGAGATGGAAGAGCAAAAGAAGATGGGTATTTTGTTGTTATCTTTTGGTTTTTGCTTTAATTCATTGTGATAACAGGTTTTTTAATTGATATATTTAAAGTGTACAGCAAGATGCTTTGATATACATACACTTTAGTTAAGCAAATTAACAAATGTATCATCTTGTAGAGTTAGCCTCTTTTTTTAGTGTGATAAGAGCTCCTAAGGTCTTCTTTCTCGGCACATCTCCAGTGTACACTGTGATATTAGAACTGCAGTCCTCCTGCTGTACATTACATCCCTGGACCTGCTCATCCTGCACACCTGAAGCTTTGTGCCTTCACCCGTGATTTTACTGGACCATCAAACCCTCTCCAGCTCCTCTCGTCCCATGGGCTCTTGGCCCAGAGTCACAGAGGGTTCTGTGCAGCAGGTCACGAACAATGTTCCATAGCCATGTTACTACTGACTGCCAAGCCTGACCTGGGGCACGGGGGAGCCAAGCCAGTTCCCAGTTCTCAGCTCTGCAGACAGGGTGTCATGTCCCCTGCAGGCTGAGCACGCCAGCATGCCACATGAGCCTCCCCAGACCTGCCAGACACCCATAATCCAGGCTCACACTGTCCCTTCTGCCCTGACTGCTCTCAAGTCCCCACTGCCATTCAGTCCTGGATTGTCCCTGCCTTGTGACTTGAGCTTCATTGTAAAAATGACCCCTTCAGCATCTCTCTGAGCCCCTTTCCTTGGAGCAGATTTTTCAAGGAGATTAATGTTCAGAAGTTTGTGCCCCAGGACCATTTTAGAACCAAGCAAAGTGGGAGAAGATGTAGGGAACACAAGTCAGATGTCAGTGTTATTGTTCAAAAATGCTCTTGTTCCCTGGCAGTGGAGAAAGACATTGCCCTCGCACGAGAAAGGCTTATGTAATTAGTGTCCTCACATAGAACTTATGCACAGTGCTTACACATGGGAGAAATGTGATGCTGGCCCCTCCTGGAGCATGTGTTCACCATGACATTCTTGGTGTACACAGAACTCCCAGCCAGGGGGCGGGAAGAGTCATGTTTCTGTTGTAGAATAGCAAATGTCAGCAAAATACTCTAGAATGGATAAAATGCTTTCCTACATGTACTCTCTCAAGGTCAATTTATAAAGATTTGTTTAAGGAGATTTTCAGATAATACACAATCAATTCCACTCGACACATTAGCAGCTAAATGCCAATGAGCACACATAGGAATTAAAATTTTACAAAACCAAGTGCTGTCCTATGGCTAGATAGAAATCTTAATTTGGTACTATTTTTGCCTTGGATAGGGCTCTTTATCCTCAGTTTCCCCATGCAAGTGTCTATTAAGAGAGTATGGCATTTTGGGGCACAATGCTTTTGTTTCTTCAAAGTTAGACTTCAAAGATTATATTATGCAAAATATTTATTTGATGGGACGAAGTGACCTTCTTCACATTAAAGCGTTTAAGATATTCAGATGTTCAGGTCCCCACACAGGGCATACAACACCCATGTGTGAGTGTGCACACACACACACACACACACAAACACAAACATGCACACTTAAACACTACATATACCCCAGGTCTTCTGATTCTAAGCAACCCCCTGATCTTAATCCTTTAAATGTGATTATTATTATTATCATTATTATTACTTTAGGTAATTCTGGGAATTCTACTTCCTCCTTCAATTCTCAGCTTGGAGTTCAAGAACAAAGATGACATGCCCTATATGACTCAGGCCCAAGAAATCCATCTCCAAGAGAAGGAGCCAGAAGAACCAGAGAAACCCACAAAGGAAAAAGACGAAGAGGACATGGAACTGACAGTAAGAAAAAAACAGACAATTATTTTCCCTAGGGAGAGTCCCAAATGCATAGATAGGGCTTAAGTTTCACTAACTCTGAGGTCCTCACATAGGAGGATGGAGTCCCCCAGCCTCGCGGCAAGTTAGTCACAGGTGCTTCCCTTTAAATGTTAAGACCAGAGTATCGCCAGGAGTGGTGGCACATGGCTATAAACACAATGGCTCTGGAGACTGAGGCAGGAGGATCGAAAGTTCAAAACCAGACTCAGCAACTTAGCATGGCCCCATGGAACTTATCGTCCCCCTGTCTCAAATTAAATATAAAACAAGTTGGGGATGAGCCTCAGTGGTTAAGCTCCCTGGGTTCAATCCCCAATACCAAAAAGAAAAAACAAAAGACCAGAGTATTATAAAAATGTCCTCTTTATGCACAAATAGGATGTTTGTGAAGTCCTTCAGTGGAGTGGAGCAGGAAAGCCCAGTGACATTCAAAGCAAGGCACCCTCAGTCTTCCAGGCAAGCAAAGGTTTGTAAACAACCAGATGATGTGACAGTGTCACCACACACACAAAAAAAGAAAAGAGATCCATGATTTGGGAGCAGCCAGCTTCATGAGCTGGAACCATCCTGCTGATCAGAAGCTAAGCCTGTATCTGTCTTCAGGGTCAAGCTCACAAATACAGCACTAATTGAATTTTGAGGTTTGTATGGAAAGCTTTTATTAGCTCTCCCCAGTGTAATTATAGAACATGGATGCTTTGTTCTGCAAAGGGAATGGGGCAGCTGCGCATGGGATGGCTTCCCACAGCCCCCGCCTGAGCAGCGTGACTGTCACTGGTTGGTAGCCAAATGCTAAAAATATCCCATGCTATTAAAGGGACACACAAGGCTTCGCAGCTCAGGAGACATCAAGCAACAACTCCATAAAGACCTTCCTGATAAGCCTCACCCTCCCTCTCCACGCTGGCCAGGGACTGCGGCCATAATCACCCAGAAGGAACTGAGAGGAAAAAACGAAAATTGGTTTTGCTCAAGTGACAAAAGGCCTTGGCATTTTCATCCTAGTGGGGCCACAGGGGGATTGTTCTTCCTCCAGACAAAGAACATTTACTTCCGGAAGTCCCTTCCTCAACATCTGTTTGCAGGCACAATTCCTAACTCATTGACGGAAAAGTCAATTTTTGTTTTAGTTTCAGTGTCTTTACAAAAGTCCATGTAGGCATCTGCTCGCCTTGATTGGAGTACAGAGATGGTCTTTCCTAAAGACCTTACCAAAATTTTGGCTTCTGAGTCCTGTGGTGGACAGGAAATGATAATTTAATCATCAGTAGAAACATGGGCAGTAACAATACTAAATCCTTATTGAATATCTCAGTGGGAGGCGGCCCAAGGAGTGTGTCCACTGATTCAGAATCCTACCCCCATCACTTCCTGCTGTATGATTGTGAGCACAGGTTCATATCTCTAGTATGGGAGTAATAACTTTATGTGCCCCACAGGAAGTTGTGTGGTTTAAAACATAGACGTGTAAACTGCTTCCCACCATAAAAGTTGGTAAATGCTCACTGAGAAGTACTAAGCGCTCTTTGTACACTTATTCATGGAATCCTCACGTTGGACCCACTAGGTAGGTGCTGTTCTCATTAAGCCCATTTTACAGGTGAGGAAGTTGGGACTCAGAGAGCTCAAACTGCCCAAGTTCACCCAGCTGCAAAGCTGGGATTAGAACTGAGGCAAACGGACCCCATCGGCCACTCTTTTAATTAAGAGACATGGAGAATTTCTTCCTACTCTCAGATGCAGGTGTTCAGGGGCTTTGAGTGACAAGGTAGTAGAGGGTGTTCAAAAACAACACCCAGGCCTTCCAAGTCAAGTGTACTGTGACCTTGATGTGGACACACATCCCAGGAAGACAGCCAGGAGCTGACTCAGCCTTCCTCTGATTGGACCTCCAGGAAGAAAACAAAGGGAGGAGCTTCCCTTGCTCAGCCCAGAGCTTTCAAGAAGCCAAAAGAAAGGACGCATCTCTAGACTGAGAGCGAAGTCAGCTTGCCAGAGAACAGCACCTGGTGCTGTGTCCCAAGAACCGGTTCAGGAGACTCAGGGGTGGCCTTGCTTCCTGCACTTGTTCTCCCAGGGCAAAAACAGCAGGAAGAAGGAAAGGAAGGGACTTGGGGGTGTCAAGCTCAGGGTGGGACAGCAGCTGTCTTTAGAGCACAGCCTTCTTTGACCCTAATGACAAATTCTATCCCTGAGCTATGGTCCGCAGACTCACCCCAGGCAGGATTGAGGGGGTGACTGCTGACACCTTCCCTCCCTTCACAGGACGGACATTTGAGCTTCTGCATTACACCAACATACCTCCTCTTGCAATGGAACATCCTTTGGTCTTTCCAAAACTACAACCCAAAATATCAGCCTCAGTGCACTCCATTTCAGAGCTGTTGGTAGTTCAGCTCACCTCAAAGGATCTTTCTCTACATTAACACGTGTGTCCAGGCAGATATTTCAAGTCCACACTGTACAGTTTATCTGAATTTGACCCTTAAATTCTGCTTTTCGTGTCCCCAAATGGCATTGTATTGTCAAGCACAGAAATAAACAGATCGGAAGCAGGATAATTGTGTTACATAAATTATAAATTATAGAAGGGTTGATATCATGTACCTTCAGAGTTTCTTGAGGTCAGTGATCAATATTATAGAATTCTGCTGAAGTCTAGTGTGCTATCCATCATGAAGATTGAGTCAGCTCGTTGATGACAGTATACATGTAGACAGGCCTCTGCGTAAAAATCTAATCTATTCATTAACTCAAGGTCCTTTTCTAGCCAGTGTCCACAAAGGGCTGGAAGTTACCTTCCCAGAAATCCTATTGATTAGAAAGAAATCATTTGTGATTTCATCACTTATTTGAGAGAATTGGTTATTTGAGGCAGTGATTGAAATAGTTGAAATTAATATTTATATATTTTAGCTTAGGTGATATGAAATAAAAATTATGCAGTGGTTACTTCTAGTCTCAACTTCAAGACAAACTTAAATTGTTGGTGTAATTAGATCTCTCAACTTGAAATTCACATGCCCAGTACACTGTCTTGTCCCAAATCCTTGTCAGTCCTCTGTAGTTATAACATCTTACCCCATTCTCATATTTAATAAAAATCTCATTTCCTAATAGTGTAGAACTAACCTTGTAGACTCTGTTAACACTAACAACGTTTGTGTGCAAGATCGCAACTAGATCATTTCCGTCAAGAGTAGCCAACTTCTCAGTTCACTTAAATAGCTAAGAGTTGATTTGCATCTATTATATGCCAATACTAACTGATTGGGAGACCAACTCTGTATCATGGGCTTTTATGACACCCATTTTACAGTCAAAAAAACTAAGTGCCAGGGCTGGGCATATATAGCTCAGGGCAGAGCACTTGCCTGGCATGCTTGAGGCTCTGGGTTCAATTTCTAGCACTGGAAAAAAAAAATCAAACTATGAGAAACTAAGTCTCAGAGAGGTTAAAAAATACTTGTCTACAGTGCCACAGATTCTAAGTATCCAAGTTAGGACTCAGTCCCCCAAAGCCTGGAAGTCTTCACTATGAGGATCTCCAGCCATCTTTGCAGCATCTTGTCACTTGCCACCAGATAAGCTTGTGTCTGCCTCTTCTCAGGCTCTGCCTTTTTTGCCCTGTTGAATTAATATTGTTGACCCTGCTGCTGTTGTCATGTGAGACGGGAATAGTCGATTCTTTGAGAGAATCTCCCACAGCTTGGAGATGAGGACCTCTTGCAAGCCAAGCCTGACTAGGATCCTTCTGTTCTCACCCAGTGCAGAGAAAGGCAGCAAACCCAGAAGCTGTCGCACAACTAATGCCACAGAACTCAGATTTTACGAGGTCTGAATCAGGGCACCAATGCTCTTGCCTAAGAGTGGAGATATCCCTAACCTAACTCAAGCATTTCAGATAGCTTGCCCCTTGAACACTCATGATATCTGGATGCAGTAGGGACTCTGGTCCAATTTACTTTTGACATAAGAGTCATTAGCATGGGTGGAGAGAAAATTTGAGCCCAGAGGTAGCCTGCCTCACAATATATATGAGGAAGAAGGGGCGGGACATAGATTCCTCTAACCTGGCCTCTCCAGCTATATTCTTCCTCCCTCTTGGAATGCTGCGTGTCTTGAGTTGCCTGCCTCTTCCAGAAGGTCCAGGGTAGAAAGAAGAAAAGGTCAAGAGCTATCACCAAGACCTTTCATCCCAGACATAGGAAATGCAGAGATTATACAAGGGTGCACTCGCATACCTAGAGGAGGCATGAACTTTCGGTCTCTGGAGGCCTCAGGTTCTTCGGTTCAGTGAGCTCTGAGGAGTTCAGTAAGCATGTTGAACTGTGTGCTCTGCAGAGCCTGGCCATGACAGTGTTGGTGCTCCTCCTCTGTAGGCAATGTTGGGACGGAGCAATGGAGAGTCATCCAGGAAGAAGGATGAAGAGGAAGTTCAGAGCAGGCACCGGTTAATCCCCCTGGGCAGAAAAATCTATGAATTCTACAATGCACCCATCGTGAAGTTCTGGTTCTACACAGTAAGTATCTTTCTAATCTCCTTCCTAATGGATGGCGGCAGGAACCAAGTCACTTCTCATGGACTTGTGTGGTTTTCTGTGTCCTTAGTACCACACATGCTCTATGACCTTACTTTTCCAATAATTTTGCAGGATTTGTGGAGTATGCTGGGAAATTTCCACAGGCTAAATTTCTTCTTTTCATAAAAATAAAGGAAACGATAAAAGTGAGAACTAATAGAAATGGAGGTGAGATGAGTATGAGTTTGATCTAGTAGATGTTCTCTTTCAAAACACCTCCTTGTTTTGGATGAATGGAGATTAGATCAGAGTTGCCTATTTTAGATGCCAATCCTTGGTTTGGGGTGGGGATATGTTTAGTGAATAAGAGCTAAGCACAATGTGGAAGTGGTGTGACTATACACAGGGTGCATATGTATATAGCTACTCCCAATCTGGTAGTGCCAGCAAACAAATTTTCTTGCCCAGACACAAACAACAAGCAAACCAAAGAAGCAAAAACTACTCAAAGCAACCTACAGTCATGGCAAGCGTTCCTTATTCAGTATGCACACCCTTTCTGCCTGCAAAACCATGGTTTCCTGAAAAGGCCTCCTGATGTGGTAGAAAGGGCTGGACTGCTGGTTTTCCACTTCTACTTCTCAATGATAGTCTAAGATGAGCTTTTGGCCCAGGTCAACTCTGATTCTCCCCAGCCACAGTTGAACCGTGCCAAAGGTGAGTACATCTGTATTTTTAGCCTGTTCTGCAACCAGCTGGAGATCAGTCATTTGAGTCAGCAACATGATAAGCTAGATCTGAGGCCGAGATGACTCAAATGTCTACATGAGGGCTTTTGGTGTGGTCCTGGATGCTAACACCTAGCACTGGCCTTATAACATGGTCTCTCAACCTCTGCAATATCAGCATTTGGGGCAGGATAATTCTTTGCTCTGGGGTGCTGTCTCTGACATACAGTATGTTCAGCAGCATGCCTGGCCTCTATCCACTGGATGCCCATAGCACTCTTCCTCCGAGTATGACAACCAAAATGTCTCCAGGGATTGCCAAACCATCCCTTTATGGGACTAAAGAAGCCATCAGTTCAATGGAAGAAAACATGCTGAGCAAAGTTAGCCAAACCCAGAGAGTCAAGGGTCAAATGTTTTCACTCATTTGTGGAGGCTGGAGCTAAACCCAGATTTGGGTGAAAGGTTGTCAAATTCATTTATTAGACCCAGCAAAGGTGTAGCAACACGTAATCTAGGGGAACCATAGATATGGGGATGGAGGTTAGGGAGGAGGAGAGAGGAAGGGAGAATAGGGAGAGATCTAGGGAGACAATCAGCAATGTAGCATATTCTTTATCCCCCTGAGAATCCAAATAATACTTATGCAATCATTTAATTCTGGAAAATTCACAGTCTAAGCATCTATATCACTTGTATGGGAGAAATATAGAAGAATCAAGAGACTGGGGTTTGGGAGATGTGGGGGTAATTCTAGTTTAAGAATATATGCATATCATATTGTTACTTTATATGCATTTATAATTGTACAATAACTCAACTCCTTAATAAAAAAGATGTTTTTTAAATTAAAAAAGAAGCTACCAGTTGAAAACAACTACTTCAAAGTATGGTTACAAAAGAGGATCAGAGATTATCAAAATATAAACATTACATTTATTTTTAGTAAAGTAAAACTTCAAATGTATTAATATTAAGAAAAGAGAATATGGGAGAACATAGCCTACTAAAAAGAAAAAGTTCCATCCCACAACTGCATGCAAAAATCATTCCTATTTCTACATTTTATAGAGATCTACATTTTTTTTACCTTGTTGAAAACAGCATAGCAGCAACAAGCACAGACTTTAGAGTGAGACAGCCTGGGTGCGAATTCCATCTGTGCCTCTTTGTATTATGTGACGTCAAACTAGTTACTTTCCTATTTTGTCCACTTTCCTTAAGACATGGATAATAACATACTTACGTTGTAGGATTTAATGAAGATTAAATGTGTTCAAGTATGTCAAGTACTTAGAACAGAACCCGACCCATAAGCATGATCCCCATGTGACTACCGTTATCCCTAAGCTAGTCACATTGCAAAGTGATAGACAACAGTGTTGTATTCATCTGTCCATCAGCAAAAATAATAGTGTCATTTATTGAGCACAGACTATGTTTGAGGTGGTGTTCCTGGTGCTTTCTAAATACTCTCCTTAATCCTCATGGTAATTTTATCAAGATAATATGTGTGCTATCATATTATACACATCTATCCTTTCTTTCAAATTATGCTTCATGAATTAGCACAATCTAGAAAAGGCTTGGCAAGCTACAGACCCTAGGCCAAATCCAGCCCACTGCTTGTTATTGTAACCTGCAAGTACCAATTGCTCCTATGTTTTAATTTATTTCATGGTGCTGTGGATGGAACTGAGGACCTTGTGCAGACTAGGCAAGTGTTCCTCCACTAAGCTACACTCATGGCCCCTGTTTTTGTTGTATACATTTTTTAAAGGGTAGGAATAAAGTTTTTAAAAAGAATATGTTGTGGCACATGAAAGGTATATGAAATTCCAATGTCAGTGACTACAAATAAAGATTTATTGGAACACAAGCAGTCACTTCTTTACCTTTATAGCGCAGCTGCTCTTATGCTATAACGTAAAGTTGATTCCTGGTGATAGAAATCTCTCGGCCCGCACAGCCATAACAATTAACTGCCTGGCCTTTTGTAGCAAAATTTTGCAGACTCCTGATCTAGAGCTTACAAGATATCAGTAGAAGTAATTGTGTCAAGACTCTCCTATCACTTGTATGAATGTTCACCACTCTTACACTTCTAAGGCATCTTCTTTTTCCCTTGATCTGCATTCAGTTTTTCAGTAATTTTAGTTTTGTTACCCCCGAGGTCCCCATTCAATCATGTCAGGCAATTGCTAGCCAAGAATGCTTTTAAATTACAGTGGCACTGGCCAGTGGTTCTCAGGATGGCTTCACGTTGGGATCACCTACAGAGCTTCTAAGACACATTGGCACCTGGGTTCCACTTCAAAGCCTGGATGCCATTGCTGTATGGTATGGCCTGGGCACTGGGTTATTGCAGAGCTCCCCAAGTGAATGTAATGGTCAGCAGGGGCTGAGAATCACTGGCCCAGACCAAGGATGAATAGTTCTTAGCTAATATTTCCAAAATATTCATGACAAGAAGGGATTTTGTTAGGAATGCCAATCCATCACCCCATTATAGACCTACTACATCAACACTCCAGGAAGGAGCCTGAGACGCTGCATGTTTAAAGAACCTCACAGGTGCATTATGATTAGGGAAGCTCAGGACACACTGCTTTGCCTCCATCCTTTGCAGCATGCAGTGATGACAAGTCTATGAAAGAGGGGCCTGGGTGTCCAGCTCCCTCTTGCATGGCCAACTGGGATAGCCTCAGCAAGCCCATCACACTGGATCCTCAGTTGTGCTTATATAGCAATTGCCAGGAATCTGTGTCTACACATTGACAAAGTCCAGACCTCAAGAGAGTGAGTGGAGATGAGGTGTGCTAGTCTTTTAAGTCCTTAGAAATGTTTAACAATAAAATCCAGTTTTCGATTAAAGGTCCTATTGGCCTTGGATTCCGTTCTCTGGAAGAGTATTTCTCACTCTGATTTCCAAAAGTGTCCCTTCCTACTCTCTCCCAAGGTGCTAAAAAGGAGGACATATCTCACTTCCCCATCACAGCTAGTTTCCAGAGGAGCAGGGTTGGTCCTTTTCTGTTCCAAGACAAAGGGAGGCAGAGAGGCCCAACTGGCTCCCAGCCCCTGTCTGGGTTAAGAACCTGTTTCAAGAATCCCGCTAGAAGCATGAAGCTTAATAATAATAACAGCGATAGAATCCAGCTAGAAAGGATGCAGATCCAAGGTGTGCAGTGACCACAGGGCAGAGGACACAGTGTGCACCCTGGGTTTCTCCTACAGTGACAGGCTTTTTCCTGGGGGGGACAGGCAGGGTGGGTGATTTAGATAAGATAAAGAGCATGGGCTGAGATTTAAATCCAAGTCTGACTTTGCTGCCTACTTTCCTTCCACCAGACACACTAGCCTAGTCTTCAGAAGAGGCACAGGGCTAGAGGAGTCACTTAGGTACTATGGTAGAAATGGGCACATTACGTAACTGGACCTACGTGTGACAAGAGAATATAATCCTTTGGAATGTTTTACAGCAAATGGGTACAATGATAAAACCAGGGCAGTTCACAAAATTCATTTCACCAAGAAGTAATAGAATTTGATCCTACAAAGAGAAGGAAGCAAGCAGGAAGAGAGAAGGATTTCAAGTCTGAAGGTGCTCACAAGTATGTTATAGAATTTTCACCACTGAATTCCTTTCTTGGCATTGTGTAAATACAGTACTCACAGGAACTATGGAGTGAATGCCAGTGCATTATGATGGTAAACCAAAACCACATAAACCAAGTCATATTTTTGTGAACTAATCTTTTTTTCAGTGCTGCAGATTGAGACCAGGGTCTCTCACATGCTAGGCAAGCACTCCACCACTAAGGGGTACGCCAGCCCTTGAACTAATTTTTAACCAGCATCCTACATGATTTTAAGAAAAGTCTTTGCTGAGAAATTTTCATAGCTTGCTAATGATCCTAAAGGCTGTGAGGGCATGGATAAAAAGGACAGTCCCAGGGTAGGGGTTGAAAAGCAAATGACTTGGATGGAAAGTAAGCTCATAAGACACTCAGCATGCATAACTGACTAATTGCTGTGATCTCGTTGCTTTCATTCATTATATTTTTTAACTTGAATATATTTTCACCCTTTAAGAGATGGGAAGACAGTGGAGGGAGTGACTGGGAATGTGGCTCAGTGGTAGAGCACTTGCCTAGCATACACAGAGCCCTCGGTTCAATCCCCAGCACCACACACAAAAGAGATGAGGGTATTATATATATTATATTGAGGACAATATAATATATATATATATATATATATATATATATAGTCAACATATATATATATTGTCAATATAGGATATCAGAAATGTCTTTGATGGCTGCAGCTTCCTTCCCTTTCCAAGTTCCCTCCATGGTCCCAAAGTCACACACTGTCTCTAGAACTCTGGAGGCCCCAGTCCTCTTGCCCACACTGTGTCCTACTCTTTGCTATATGGTGGCCTTGGAAGAGTACAGGCCACGTAAATTAATGGGCTCCAAGATTCTTCTCACTGCTGCAGAGGCCGGTAAGTGCCTTGGTTGACTTGAGGCCTTGCCTAAAGGAGGTTTTGCCTCTCCGCCATTTTCCTTAGGGTGAGTTTTCTCATGCAAGGGCCCCACCAATTTTCCTCCACTCCACTCACCTTGAAACTGCTGAATCCTCCAGTGATAGGCACCAACTTGAACCCTGAGGGGTTTTTCCTGATATCCATTAATCCATCCAGTTTCACAGGATTTATCTTCATTGTGTGAGAGAGCCTGAGGATGAAGTCTGTCTCCAGTCTCCAGTGGGCCTCACAGACCCACACCTTTCTGTGCACTGTCTTGCCCTACTTCGTTTCTAAGAAGTAGACACCAAATCAAGCATCCCAGCTGGGCACAGTGGCACATGCCTGAGCCTCCCAACACTCTGGAGGCTCAGCCAGGAGAATGACTTGAGCCCAGGAGTTCATGATCAGCCTGAGCAACATAGCAAGACCATGTCTCAAAACTAACAAACAAAATATTCCAACTGGGCTAGGGCAGAGAGGTAATGCAATGGAAAACAGGAAAAAAATCTTCCCAGGGCACTGAAAAGCTAAACACTTTAATGTATGAGGGAAAAGAAGAAATCATTAACTCAGAAAAGAATTGAGATAAAGTCTGGGTGAGTTTCATGTTGGTTCAACCAATTTTCAGATATTATGTATCTTCCTTTCCTAGACAAGGACATTATTTAATCTTCCTTGCATTTGTCAGGCAAAAATCCACCACACAGCCCTAGTCTAGGAAGCTAAAGTCCAAGCCTGAGCAAGAGTAGCCTTAACAGACTTGAAGCTAGGAAGACATAAGAAACCAGGTAATTGCAAAACAAAAAGATGCATGGTGACACATGGACGCAAAGCACTGAGTCCCCAGAGTCACACAGAAAGGTCAGAAGGAAGACTGCATATTCAGTTACTTCTTTTTTAAAATGTTATTTTGCTAGTTTAAAGCTTGTGAGTTCATTTTGTCAGAATTTCTCTGTCCTGGTTGCTGACCTTGTTCTGTCCTGCTGTGCGGTGGCCCTGCCTGAGTCCCAGGCCCCTAGGCCTCAGCAGCCAGAGCACTGTATTGTATTTCCTTACAGCTGGCATATATCGGATACCTGATGCTCTTCAACTATATCGTGTTAGTGAAGATGGAGCGCTGGCCTTCCACCCAGGAATGGATCGTCATTTCCTATATTTTCACCCTGGGAATAGAAAAGATGAGAGAGGTAATTGCTTTCATAAAAGAAAACGTAAAAGAACAGTGGTGGTTGGTTATATTTCTGCATGGAAGGGAGCAGGGAATGCTTGGGATCCAAATTAAGCCAGAATCTATCTTCTCCAAGGCTGCTAAGGGCTGTTTCTTGCCTTCTTTGACAAATCTAGGGGGGCTTCACTGGGTGATGTCTACGGGGTTGTCACACCGTGACTGCTTGGGATATAGTCTATTTTCTGCTCACAGACCTTTTGTCCCAAGGAATCCTCCACTTGTCTTCCACATCATTTACACCTCTCTTTACTCATCCCTATAAACATGACTTTTCAGATTTGGCTATTTTTAATTCCCTTTTCAATCTCTTACATTGGGTCTCTTTGGACACAGTCCACCGATATCAATCATTTCTCCAATGTGCTTCAGCAGCTCTGGGAGGGGCTCTGTTCTCATTCGTTTATTTAATCTGTTCCCTAGTTGACTCTTGGTCAACACTGGTCATGCACCTACTGGACAACAGCCTTTCCACCAGCCCTAGGGGTCACCAAGGTGGACTGAACACAGTTCTGGTCCTTCAAGTTGAGGATATGGGGTCCCTCTTTTACTCCTCATCCTTACGGCCTAAAAGGAGCTACTGAAATGCCACTCCTATATGATTTGTTTGTTTGAACTCAAAGAAAGTGTCCTAGACAATGCGCTAGTGTCCAGTGCTAAAAACAATTGAGATATGAAGCCATAAAAAAATGGAGAAAACTTAGATGCATATTAGTAAATTTTTTTTAAAAAAGTCAGTCTGAAAAGGCTACATATGGCATGCTTCCAACCATCTAACATTCTGGAAAATGCAAAATTGTGGAAACAAGCTGATTATGGTGGTGCACACCTATAATCCCAGCAATTCAGGAGGCTGAGGCAGGAGGATCACAAGTTCAAAGGCAGCCTCAGCAACTTAGTTAAACCCTGAGCACTAAGGTGAGCCCTTGTCTCAAAATAAAACATAAAAAAGGGCTGGAGATGTGCCTAAGTGGTTAAGCACCTCTGGGTTCAATCCCTTGTACCAAAATAAAAAATAACAAATAAACAAACTATGGAAACAGTAGAAACGTCAGTGGTTGCTAAGGGTTGGAAGGAGGGGAATGGCTCGGTGAAGCACACCAGCCGGTTAGGGCAGTGAAAATACTCTGTGTGACCCTGTCACGATGGATACATGTCACTATCCCTCGGTCCAAACTCATAGAATGTCCAAGAGTAAGCCCTCGTGCAGCCATCGACTCCGGGCAATGCCATGTGTCCCTGTGGGTTCGTCAGTTGTAACACAGGTTCTACTCTGGTGGGGGCTGTTGAGAGTAGAGGAAGCTATGCATGTGTGGTGGCAGGGAGTCCACGGGAAATTTCTGCACCTTTCTCTCAAATTTGCTGCTCTAAAAAATAATAATAATAATAACGTACTTCATTAAAAAATAAATAAATAAAGCTTTAGATTCCAAGAGCATCTCAAATGAGTGTGGTCAAGCAGAAGCCCACAAGAGGGCTCTGCAGTCCTGCTCAACAAAGCCTTGTTCCGCCGGAAGAAGCTGGCAGGGAAGGCAGGCTCAGCTACCTATTCCCCGGAACTGAAGGGAGCAGCAGGGCCCTTTTCGGTCCTGTCACGTGCATTGTACCTTCAAGAGCTCAGGAACAATCCTGGTTATCATGTTCAAGTGGATGGACACCACAGGAGAAAGGGTTCCTACAATCCACAGGCCCACCCTGGCCCTCCTCACCAAAACAGGTTCAGAAGGCCTTGCCCTCTTGAATTTCAGCTCTAGAATGTTCTCCAAAGAAAACAGGCAGTGTCTATTAGATGTATTTATGTTGGGATTGTAAAAATGCCTCTTCTCTGTATTAAGAGAGCTTCTTTGGGGTTTTTAAGCTGTTTGGGAAATATTCTAAATAGGAGAGGGTATACTAGTCCCATTTCTCAAGGGACTAGATTAAATAAAAAACAAACAAAACCAATGGAATGGGCTGCTTTGTTCCGGCCAGCTGTGCACACCGAGGTCTCCCCATTCATGAAGCTTTCTGCTTCTTCACCATTGCTGTGGATTTCCCATTTGTAAACTGAAGAGTAGGGATAGGTTTGCTCATGTCGTTGTGGCTCTGAGAACTGAGTTGCTCCTGCGGGCCCCGGGGGCTGCATAATGCCAGCTGACGCCTTGGAGACTTAACGCCCAGACACATATTCCTTCCCCCATGCAAGCAGAAGAGGGAAAGACTGGAGCATGGAGATTGGAGTGTCTCCAGGGACTAGGCTGGAAGAAGACAGGGAGCAGTCTGTACTCCACGGACTGTTCTGGTAGAGGCTGCCAATTGGGCAGGCTGCCAGAACCTTCCAGGCCTGGCTTTCCGTGTCTCCTGAGGCAGCATATCATGGCAGGAGGGCAGGACTTCTGAGCTGGGGTCAACAGGGGGTCAGCTGAAGAGCCTGGCTTCTGAGGAAGCTACAGGGAGCCAGGCAGTGACCACCTTAGTGTCTGACCTTTCCCTCTGCAGCCTGGTGAGGTTGCCCCTCACCCTGGGTCCCTGCCCTGAGATGCTCAGCTACCAAGGGGAAAAGGACCCCAGGCACCCTCTTGGGGAGCTCGGACGCAAGATCCTGGAACCGTGGAAAAGTTTACACACTTCCGTGCCTCCCTGCGGATAAACAAGGACAGCTCTGTGGTTTCACATGCTCCCCTCCTGTTCCCAACTCCACATACTTCTGCCTGTAGTCACCAGGCAAGCCATGGTAATCCCTTAATAGCGTGGCACTGTTTACAACGTGGCCTCATAGACATTATCTCATTCCTGTCCTCCTCCCCACAACTCTGTGAGGTCAATGGCACAGCTATGATGACATCCCCTCCTTACAGGTCTGGGAACCTAGACTCAGGATAGTATGCTTCCCCGCCACCACCACCTTGTTTCCACAACTAGAGAGGAGGGCTAGATCTGAAACCTGTCAGACTATCTCAAGATACATTGCTGTGCAGTCTCAGAATGCTAAGGCAGGTCCCTGGGAGTGGGGAGTCTCTTGACCTTTTACTCCTACTTCACCCCAAGATGTTCTTCTTTTATCTCTTTTTTAGATGTTTTCACTATTTAAAAATTAGACTATAAAACTCTGCTTAAGCATTTGAGCAAAGGGCTAGAAAAGCTCTAGGGAACTGCCCATCTTCCCTCCCTCACCTCTCTCCACACACACACAGATTTTTACCTAGTTGAGACGGAGCCAAGGGTAAGAAACCACCAGGACAACACCAGCTCTGCTAATGACTAGGACAGTGGCTCTCAGACTCTGGTCACCGGTAGGATTTGCTAAAGAGATAAATCCTCTGGGCCACTGCAGGCCTACTGCAGCAGGAACTTGGAGGTGGTGCCAGTCATCTGAGCTTTAACCAGTATTGTAGGTGATTATGAAGCACGCTAAAGTTTAAGGAACCCTGGACTAAGGATCAGAGAAGGAACACTACCAAGGATGGAGAATGAGGCTACCAGGTGACTCTTGGACCTTGCTCAGCCTTCCAAATGCCAACCCTGACTTACTAAAACCTCTGCAGGATGGGTACAGCTCCTAATGTCCAGTGGGAAATTCCTAGAGCCCATTTGTGGCAGTGCCTCTTGGCTTAAAGTAAATCAAGAGTTCCACCCAGCAGTTAGAATATGTAATAGAGCAGAGAATTGCTGCTAGGCATCTATGCAACTATGTTGACAAATATTTATTTATTGGGTGTCCATTATGTAACAGACCTGGAATACAAAGACTCTACTCTCAGAGTTTACAATCCAATGAAGAGAGAAGGATAGATGGATGGATGGGCAGACACATATCCATGTAAACATTCATATACATGCACAGAGAAGATAGTTTCAGAGTGAGAAAGACTTCCAAATATTCAATGGGGCAATATATTAGAAAGTGATGTGGAGACAAGGAGACTACTGCAGCTAGAATGGCCAAAAGGGACTTTCTAAGAAGGGGGTATTTAAATAGAGACCTTGAGGAGAAAGAGGAGCCAAACATGTAATATTCTGGGTGAAGCAAGTGCCCAACAGAAGGAACAAGTGTGAATGTCTTAAACATAGGGTGGAACCGCCAGCATGGCTGCAGGGTAGGGAGAAGGAGGAATGCGTCAGGACGTGAGAGGCCACAGTAAGGAGTTTAGGTTTCTCTCTAATGTAATAGAAGCCATCAGAAATTTTAAGAGTGCAACTTTCATAATTTGCTTTCATTTCTGTTTGTTCATTTGTCTCTCACTTCTCCCTGGTTTAATAGATGAGGTATAATTAACCTGGAACAACTATTGAAGGGGCAGTTTGATGAGTTGTTTTGCCTACACGTACACAAACCATGTCATCACCGTTCAGATCATGGCTTAGGTTTGTAAAGATTGTCCTGCGTGTGGCTCGGAGAATGGATTCCAGGCTGGCAGGCAATGATGACAGTAGGGATGCCAGTTAGGCTTGCCACAATCATGTGAGATGTAATGGGACATAGGTGTAATGGGAAATGGAGGTAGTGAGAAGTGGATGGTCAGGCTGGGTTTCGAGACAGAAGTCACAGGACTGGTTGATGCAAGGGAGAAGTGAAGGAGTGCTTCTGAGGGAGTGGCCTGAGAATTCAATATGGCAGAGCTGTTTATGGAGATGGAGGAAGACCTTGCAGAAGATCTGCAGTGTGCTAGAAATAAACAATGTGTGTCTTAGAATTGTAATGCAACTCAAAGGATCAAATTTATTGCTTATATCTGCTTCTGGGCTCTTTGCATCTGGATTGCCTAAGCTTAGCTCTGTTGTACATGCAAGCATTAAAGTACACACGGGTAGACAAAACAGCTACTGATGTCAGCTAACAGACCAAGCACTTGCCAACTAGGCTGGAAATATAGAAAGAAACCACACCTAACTCCACCCTCTCTCCTGCCTTGTAGATTCTGATGTCAGAACCCGGCAAGCTGCTGCAGAAAGTGAAGGTGTGGCTGCAGGAGTACTGGAATGTCACAGACCTCATAGCCATCCTTCTGTTTTCTGTCGGAATGATCCTTCGTCTTCAAGACCAGCCTTTTAGGAGTGACGGGAGGGTCATCTACTGCGTGAACATCATCTATTGGTACATCCGTCTACTAGACATCTTCGGAGTGAACAAGTACCTGGGCCCATATGTCATGATGATTGGAAAAATGGTAAGCAGGGCTCTCTAATTCCATGTTATAAGTTCTCAGAGAAAAAGTTGTAGTAATAGGAGGAGGACTATAATTCGTTTTTACCTGCTATTAAGGTTTATAGGAGATAGCCCCTGAAAGTGTTTTATTTTGTTTTATTTTCAGTCCTGGGGATTGAACTCAGGGGTGCTACACCACTAAGTTACATCCCCAACTCGTTTTATTTTTTTTATTTTTTTTAAATTTTTTTTAAAGAAGGAGGGGACAGTGAGAGACAGAGAGAATCAATTTTTTATTTAGTCTTTCACATGGCTTTCGCTGCTCTGAGCCTTCATTGTGTATGTGGTGCTGGGGTTTGAACTCACATACTTGAGCATGCCAGGCAAGCGCCGTAACCGCTGAGGCACCGCTCCAGCCCCTTATTTTTTTTTATTTTGAGACAGAGTCTTGCTAAGTTGCTGGGATGGCCTCAAACTTGTGATTCTTCTCTGTCAGCCTCCAGAGTTGACAGGATTACAATCATGTGCCAGCAAGCCTGGCTAGGTGTTTTATATTTTAAATTCCTTGTATGCATTTGAGAGTTTGAACACATCTATATACAAAAACTGGGGAATTTAATCATCAGTCACTCATCTGCAAACTGAAAACTATACAAAGTTCATCAATTTTGTGTCAGATATTGGTCTAGGAGTTGAATGTACAAAGAGGTTCTTTCTATGAAATTAAAATTAAGAGAAAGAAAGAGAGGTAATTAATACACAGT
>PVKS010020561.1:23790-36691 GCA_004027875.1 Aplodontia rufa | reverse complement strand
CAGCCCTCCCCTGCCAGCCCTCCCCCAACTCACTCACCCTCCCCTCCTCCTGGCTCCCCCTCCCCAACTCTGCCCGCCTGGCTGCCCCTCACTTTTCTCCTCCTCCCCTCTGCCTGGCTCACCCCCCACTCCCTTCCTGCTCTTCTGGGCCCATGGGGTGCTTGCTGCTACTCCCTCCCTCTCCCACCCCACGTCTCCCTGCACTCCTCTTGCTGCTCTTCAGGTTTCGGCTCTGGCCTCCTCTCTCCAGCACAGGGAGTGGGTAGCTGGCCGGCAGGAGAGAAACTGGTGCTGTTGAAGCAGGGCATGGGTGTGAGCTGCAGGGTGTCTTGTGCTCCAGCACTGGCTGCCCGCCACTCTGTCAGAAGTGGGCACCTCCCACCTGGACATGTCTCTGGAGTTTACCAACCTGGATGTCACACACACAGTTGAAGCCCTGCACATCCCAAATAAGGTCACCACCTCAAGTCCGGGTACCCTTGCTCCTGAGGTCCACCTGTTGTCTGGAACCATGGTAAACTCTCCACCCAGAGGTGCCCACCCACGAGCCTTTATAAACCTAAAATTGAGCTGATGCACACCTGTAATCCCAGCTACTTGGGAGGCTGGGGCAGGAGGATTGCATGTTCAAGGCCATTTTGGGCAACTTAGGGAGACCCTGCCTCAAAATAGAAAATGAAAAGGGCACGGTGTAGCTCGCAGATAGAGTGCTCCTCTAGCTTGCATGAGGCCCTGAGCTGAATCCTCAGTACCACAAAACAAACAGACACTTCTAAAATTGAGATCACCAGCCCCTGTCCAGTGCCTCTGGCACCGGAAACCTCTCCTCTCTCTAAAGGTCGTGTATGGGTTGAAGTCCCTTTCTGGGTCAGGGATGTGGCTTGTTGAGCGCTGGCTTGGCAGATGCAAAGGTCCTGGGTTCCACACCCAGCATGAAAAAAGGAAAGAAAGAGAGAGAAGAGAAAGAACGAGAAACCCTGCGTCCAGCATCTTCTGGTCACTCTCTCGGCTTGGTCTGCTCCCTGTGCAGCCCCGAATGAGGGAAGGATGTCCGAAGATAGATGCAGGTGGAACCGACTGCTCACCAGGACTCCATCCCCGTAGTGATGGAGCCACAGCTCACGCGTGACTCAGAGTCAGCTCTGCACAGTTTTATCCTGCTCTTCACTCATTGTGCTTTTCTGCGGCATGGTTAAACAGTGCTGCTAACGTAGCTATGAGTCTTTATGTCAACAAAAATGAATCCATGAGCGTAATATCTGTAACTTCCAAACCGTTCCGAAACCTAGTCCAACCTCGAGAGAGGAGCAGAGCAGCCCTCCCTAAGACATTGGCTTGGGACGAGTGGCCTCACTTGGGGCACCCGGTCAGCTGGCCATGAACTGGCACTTTGGAGGACGTGGCCACTGCTGTCATCACGAGGCTGGTCGCAGGGATCCTCCGTGTGGCTCCATGCTGAGTGGGCGGAACGGAGGCTCTGAAGGAAGTGAAATGAACTGAATTAGTGTTGGCAGCAGGAGAAGAAGCGAGACACCGAGGCTCGAGTCGGGTCAGTCCTGAGTGCCAGGGCCATGGCCCAGGACCCTCCTGGTCACTATCCAGCTCTTGGCCAGTGTTCCGAGGGGCTGCAGCCCCCTTCCCACCCTCCTTTGCCTGCTCCTGACAGCAGACGCCTTTGCAAGCGCCCCAGGCCAGGGACTTCACAAGTGGTTTGGGGCCTTTTGTTCTTTGGTCTCTGCCCAGTGTGCATGCAGCTCCCCTGATGCATTTCAACCCACTGGGGGAGGAATCGCTTCCGTCTCCCACAGAGGCACTCACTGCTTCCCTCACCACCCCGGCACCCTCCTGCTTTTCTTTGCCACAGCTCCCTTCATTGGAAGCCATATCTTGGTCTGTTTAGTTTTGCTGTAACAGAGTACCAGAAGCTGGGTACTTCATAAAGAAAAGAGGTTTATTTAGGTGACAGTCCAGGAGGTTCAAAAGGTTGGCACCACGGCCGACTGCTGAGCTCTGGTGGGACATGCAAGAGCCATGGGTGCGGAAGGGTTCAGGGAGGGCCAGGCTCCCTTATGATGGCCTGCTCCTGTGGACTAACCCAGCCTCAGGGTGAGGACCCCATGACCTAACTGCCTGCCACCAAGCACCATCTCTTCAAGGAACCACCACCTCTTAATATATTACAGTGGGGACAAAGCCGGCCGCTCACAGCCATACACAGCAACTCCGAGACTCAACAGCCCAAATGCACTCATTGCTCAAGGACTGCAGGGGCTTCTGCTCCGCAGAGCCCCTCTGCGCCCAGAGACACGGCTGCCATTGACACCGTGTGTAAGTGCTCACCCCCCAGAGTGAGAGTGGGCTGGGGTGGGTGTGGCTGCACCCAGGAGTGGCCTGGAGCATCTCAACTCCTCCTTCCCGGCCGGGTCGCGACCACACCTGACTGTGAGACGAAGCCATCTCTGCATCCTCAGACACAGAGGAGGACTGGAAACTGAGACACAAAAGCAGAGCCTCCCTTGGTGACCTCGAACGAAGAAACCAACGCCAAGAGGAGATGTTTGGGGCCAGAATAGGGTTAAATAACTAACATGCTCCTGGCATTCAGATCTTAACGTACGTCTGCAAAGCCAGTGGGAAGATAACTTAAATAGGAAAGGAAGACGGCTTAGAAATGGGGAGACCTGAGCACATGGAAAATGAAGAAAGGAGACAGATAAACACAGGGACAGGGTGAGGGCTCCTCTGATTTGAGCTCAAAATTCTGCTAGGCATTTGTACAAATATCATCATATTTGATTATTGTAGAACTCCACCCAAGGACTCCCACTCTGTAGAACTTTGTGAGAAGCGGCAGGCAGGGTTTCTACTGAGACAAGAAATAAATGAGTGAAGTATAAACTCAGGCTGGCACCCCGAGGGGTGAAATGGCACAGAGAGCATCCTGGGCAAACGGGCTGCCCTCAGAGATTCAGGTCAGGGGCATGGGAGCCGAACCAGGAGGGCAGAGCACCCTGGGCCACGGATGGGGCAGGTTGGATAGGGACAGCGCACCGGCTCTGTGGTGCTCAGCATCCCACCTTCTTCAGTGACTGCGAAAGGGGCTGCCTAAGACTAGCAGCAGCCACCTGAGGTACACATTTAAACTTTAGTCCATCCAGGAGGGAAGCAGCGGCAATATGACTCAGAAGATAAAGGAGACAAGGTAAGCAATGGAGATGTTGCTTGACAGCAATACCCATGAGGAAAGAGGAAGGCCAGAGAACGCGTGGGAAGAACGGTGCTCAGGGCTCAGGCTTCAGGGCAACCACATCGACCACACATCCTGATTAGAAATCAGAGAACTCTGCTGAATCATTGCTGAAGAAGACCTGGCCACGTGTTATTTGTAATAGAAGACAGGAAATGGCGGAGTCACACCTCATGCACACAGCAGACTCTGAGCACAAGCGCTACTGAGGTGAAGATGCTGGGCCCGGCGAGGCGTCCACAAGGCTTCCGTGGCCTCGGCTGCAGGTGCACCAACCAGCAGGGCTTCAGTCCCACCAAGGTGACAGAGTCAAAAGTCCACAGCCTCCGCTGAGTTACCTGCTTCTCCTACCAGCTCTGCCCCAGTGCACCTGACGCCCGCGGAGGCCACGCCCCTTCCAGTGCCAAAGTCCTCACGCAGAATCCACCCAAGGAGACCGCGTGCTGGGCTGAAGGCACATGCAAATCCACCTCAACGCCCTGAAACTGGGCAGCTTCCCTCCGCGATGCAGTCAGACTGGAGGTCAGATACTAACAGACCATGAGGAAACCCAGATCTCCAGGAAGTCTGAATCGCATGTTAGTGTCCTCGTGAGTTTTGGAAATCACAGTGAAAACTAGAAAACATTCGAACAGAATGAAATTTGTGGACTATAACAGGTTTAAACTTGGGTATGGTAAATCAATTCGTAAGGGAAAGTCATAGCATATGTCCAAACTCAATAGTCAATAATTTCTTTTCAAGGAACTGTAAAAAAAGATATCCTATAAACCCAAAGAAAGCAAATCCATAAAATGAAGAGGAAAAAATCAGTTAAATAGAAAATTTGCCCTCAACAAATTCAGTATCGCCAAAATCTGTTCTCTGGAAATGCTAAGCAATTTATTCATTTCCTACAAGACTGATGTTTAAAAAAGAAAAACCCACTCTCCATATTAGTAATAAAATAAGAACTTGCAGAAATCAAACAGGGCATGGGGTCATTTTTGCCTATGTATTTTATATACAGGAAACAGATTTTCCAAGTTGAAAAGAGAAAACAGTGAAAGATCTTGAATTCACGATTAATCCTCCCCTCAAGAGCCCCGCAGAATCAAAGGCAAAGCCCTGCAGGCATAGGTGTTCTATGGAGGTTTCCAGTTCTAGAGGAAGGGTTGCCCTGGGAACCCAGGTGTCCCCACTGGTTCGGACCCCCAGCATGCCTGGGCTCCTCCCTCCTTCAGTCCATCCACAGCTCTGCTTTCCCACCTGAGGGTGGGACGCCCCACCTGGTGTCCAGCACCAGAAGTAGCTGGGAGCTGGGAGTGGAGGGGTGGAGTCCCCTTCTCCCTGGGTAGTGTCCTCAGGGGTGGCTGGTCAGCTTATGCAGGAAACCAAGTGGAAATCAGGTCTGCCAGGTCAGAGGGCAGCCCTGGCCCGTGCACAGCACATGGCTCCGTGGCAGGGCTCTCATCCGGGGACCTCGTAACATCTTGGCCTCCAAGAGTGGTCCTTGTGCAGCATGTTCAGAAAGACCTGGGCCCCGAGAGCCCTGCTTGCCCCCCACAGCCCTGCCTGAGGAATGCAGGGCAGGAGGAGCCAGCACCCTGTCTGAGCTTCCCAGGCTGGGCCAGTGTGCCAGCTGCCCTGGCCAGTCCTGCCCTCCATCAGTGGCCCCTGCCCAATGGGCCTGTCACCCTCCCCAGGTGCCTAGTTCAAAGGTCAGGCAGCATGGTCTCCTGGTCCAGCAGGCCAGTTCCCACACAAGGGTCTCACAATGTTCCTTTCCCAAGCATCTTTAGGGCTTCGGTCGTGGCCAGGAAAACCAACCAGTGCTGTCCCTTGCTCGTGGCTGCAAGCAGGGTGCTGCACCTCAGTCTCCTGTGGCAGGGAGGGCCCTGGGCATGCTCAGGTAGGGGCAGGCAGAGGGCTGCAGTGCGGGGATCGGACAAGCATTCCAAGTGACAGCTCCAGGAGCCACAGCTATCCTCTGGCTAAGCTCCTGGGTGGAATTTATGCCTAATTAATGTGGAATCAAGGAGTCCTGATTCACATGCTAAGAGAGTTCAGCTTCTCCTCTTACTCCTCCGTGACCTTGTGGCTCGCCCCAGCCAGACAGCAGCCCTGAGCCGCCTCTCCACTGAAGCATGAAGGTGCATTGGAGGGCTAGGGATGAGAGGGGAATCAGCCCAGGAGATTCTTTCCTGGGACTTGTAGGAAGGCGCCCTCCGCACCTGGCACAGAACGATGTGGCCACCTGAGCACAGGTGGGGAAAAGCTCATGAGCACTGACAATACCTGCTTTCGGCCGAAAACTAGAAAAATGGTCAACGCTTGCCCTGGGGAACCCATCCAAAGCAAATACGCAGGTGTTGTCTCGCAACAAGAGCCGTGTGTGGATCCCACGTGTTAGCCAAGCGAAACCCTGCTCGTCTGGCTTAACAGATGATCCTGACTGCAGGAGCAGGGAGCAGGGAGCGGTGCATCCTGCTGCTTTCAGGAAACAATATGCTTTGGATCAGGGCATCTGCCTTTCCAGCCACGGTGTGAAGGTCTGCATTATCAACCAGCGCGTCAATATTGAGGCGAAATAAACTTGCAACACAGAGGATGCTCTCTGGCCTGCTGTACGATAAAGAAATGTGGGAATGGAGTCTGCAGGGATGTGGGCATCTAGTTAAACTGCATTGTGACACCCAGGGGCCGGCTCTGAGAGCTCGTGACCAAGTGAGCCCCTGGCACATCCAGCAGGGCCCAAGGAGCAGATCCACCCTGGGTCTCCTCCAGGCAGTCCACAGGGATTTCTGTCCAGCACCCGGGACTGCAGCAGCAGCCCAGCCTGGAGGATGTCACCTTAGTGCCCTAGTGAGACCCCAAGGGTCCTTCACCTCTTGCCCCTTCGGAACCCAGAGCCTGCAGCACAGCCCCGGCTTTCCTCCTGGGGCCCTTCCTGGGTCTTTCTGCCCTGGCAAGCCTGCTTCTCTGCCAGGGCGACTGGCAGCCGAAATCATAGTCCTTTCCAGGCAAATCTCCAGCTAGCGTCCCTAGCTCCCCTGGCCCCAGCAGCCATCTCATGCCACATGCTGACAATGAGCTGCCACCTCCAGATGTCAGAGTGCTGTGCTCCCCAGCCCCGCTGCGCTCACACCTCAATGCCCGGAAGCTTCCTCTGCTGCCTGGAGCTGTTTACATACTGTCCTCCTCCACTGTCCCCATCCTGCCGGAAAGGAGAGCGTGGTTCCTCATGCCCATTCCTCCAGCCCCCAGATTGCTGGCCAGGCCTGGCACGGAAGGGCTCCTTGGCAGGAGTGTGGGCTCGCGTCTCCCCCAGGCTGAGCTGGGCCCCTTTGGGAGACCTGTGCCGGCGAACTTACTGTGGGTCTTAGGCCTTGATGGGACCGTGGCTGAGGTGCTTGGTTCCGGCTCTGTTAGTTCTGGGGGGCTCTTTTGACATGAATGTGGGGCCACTCTGCCCTGGGCACCCCCGGGAGGAGGAACCATTTCATTGTTACAACTCTGTGTGGCTCTTTCTGGGTGATCTTTGGTCTGTTACTGACACAAGGGCAGGGGTCCCCAGGGCTCCCCGGTCTGGGTTCTTGGTGTCCTGAGCACAGAATTGAGCAAGGTGCGAGAGGCAGGCAAGCAGGGAAGAGGCTAACCGAAGGGAAAGCGTCACTCCAGGTGAGCAGGGTGCTCCAGCCCATCCACACGGGAACTAGATTTTACTGGGCTGTAGATCCCCTGGGTGGATCTGGGGTTGATTGGCACCTTGACTGACAGCTGAATTTTACACAGTTTCTTTCCTACTGCCCTTGCATGTGTTTCTTGTTCCCTTAGAAAATGCACTTGGTGAACCAGCCTGATGCCCAGGATGCATTAACAGTGACAGGCTGAGTCAACATTGGTCCCTTGGCTTCCCTGTGGGTGGTAGTGCAGGGTCCCACACAGGTGGCCAGGCGAGAGCCACAGGGGCCCCAGAGGCTCCACCCCTCATTACAGAGGTTCCCAGAGACCAGCTCTGAGCCCATATCGCTGCCCTGCGAGGCAGCTCAGCTCCAGAACCCTGGCGAGGGGTGGCCCCTTCAGTGGCCTCTGTGTTTCCATGGAATTGCAGGAACCCAGATCTGGACTCAGCCTCTGGGCTGGGAGCCCCTGGGAGCAGTGAAGAGCAATGAGCCTGGGACAGTGAGGATGAGCCATCAGAGGGTACACATGGCAGGGACAGCCACCAGGTATGGGAGACCAGAGGCCAGCGTACACAGCACCCACACGCATAGTGCAGTAGGAAGACAGAGCCAGGTCCCAAGGGCCTCATGGGTGTGCAAAGGACTTTGGATCCTTGACTGATGCCTCGAGGCGATGAGGCAGACTCCAAACTGGCGAGAACCATGGGCTCATCTGTGTCTTGGAGGGCCACTCTGAGCTCCACATGGCCCTCAGATCAGAGGGTCAGATCAAGAGAGTAGGGCCATGAGGCCATGGTAAGAGAGAGGTAATAATTGGGTGCTGGACATGTGGGAACTTTTGAGCAGCTCTGGGGCCATTAGGTGAGAAGAGCAGGGGCAGAGAAGGGCACAGGGCTGAGACTTCTGGACGTGGCCTGGTGGACATGCTCAGGGAGGGGCATGCACTATGTGAGGTGCCTGGGGTCTGCCAGGCACTCAGATCGGTCTCAGCCGGGTGGGTCTTTGGCCGGTCAAGTGCAGATGCCTCCATGACAGGGACTTGGCATTCTCCCCATCTAGTCGGTGCGGCGTGCATGCATATTAAAATACTGCTCCACCAGTGTGTCTGTCCTTCTGTCAGGAGGCCTGTGGAGTGTCCCCATGTTCAGCACAGGTAAACCTCACACCACTGTCCTTTGCCACCACAAGAGTGACTGCAATTGCAACTGTGGCTCAGCACATTCCCCTGCGTTTATGACCTCAGGAGCTTCCCTCTGGTGGGGACAGAGGAGTGGAAGAGACGGGCCCTCCCCTCCAGGCTCCTATCTGCTTGGGGGCAGTCTGTGTCTGTCACATGTCACACCCAATTATCACAAATTTCAGAAACACCACCCCTTGGGCTGTGGACAGTGGGGCTGGCTCCTGGGGCTGAGCCTCCTCTCTGGTGGCTATAGGTCCGTGTTCAGCCAATTACATGTTGAAGTGAGATCCAACGTGGGCAGATGGCAGGTCCTCACCAAGCATATGGAAGCTCAGCCTTGCTGGGTGGCTGTGGCACCTGTGCTAAAATCACACTACCTACTCGTGCATGTTGATCAGTAGTGTGGACCTCCAGGGCCACGGACGCAAAGCCAGCGCTGTGTTCAACCATTCAGTCTTCATCCTGCCCAGGGCAGAGCAGGAAGGACAGATGGACCTCTGCAAGTTCAAGAAAGAACCATATGGTAGGAGGCAGAAAGAGGCTGCAGTGCAGTCCTGTTCCTTATGGATACTGATGGATGACAGTGGCCCTCGGGAAGCCACAGGGAGACCCCACCTGGGCTCTTAAGCTCTTTCCCATCCCATAGGCCTCCACCCTCCTCTCCCCAGGAGGGTCTGCCTCCCTGCCCTGGACCTTCCTGGTCTCTTTCCAGAAACTTCCACCCACTCCCCAAATCAGTCCCTCAACCCTGCTCCCTCTCCAGCAAACCCGGGATTTCTGAAGGCAGGACACTGGGGCTTGACACCCTTTGCTCTCCCTTGTACAACTGCAGGTCACCTCCCTGGCCCTCATTCCCGACGCCTCTCTCAGTGTGCCCACCCTGCAGCCTGGCAGACAGCAGGTGCTCAGGCGATACTCTGGGAACGCAGGGAGGAGTGAAAAATGGGCCCCGGATATGGTGGACTCCACCTGCACCTTCACTGTTGACCTTGGCCTCCCTTCCTGGCTCGCCTGCCCTAGCTCCAGACCCTCTTCCACCTCTGGCCATCCCCTGCACCTCCAGGGACCCCCTCTAGACCCAGGCATTGTGCACACCTGCTGCTGGCCTTCGCCCCTCCCTCCTCACTCTGCCAGCTGACTGGGGGATGTCCTCCTGCACATGGCCTCTGCTCCTGTCCTGTCCATGTGCTTCAGACTCCCTGGAGCAGACCCGACGCCAGCCTGTCTGTGGAAACCACTCAGCAGCCTGCAGGCACCCAGGTATCCCAGTGCAGTCCTCAGGCCCTGGGCTTGGATGGGCGGCTCCCAGCAGCTCCTGCTCACCACCTGCCCTGTGCACACAGCCTACAGGCCACACGACGGGGGTCGCTCTCTACCCGCACACAACCTTCAGGCTACCCTAGCCAGTTGCACCAACCCTGTCTCTATGCTTCTCCTGGGGGCTCCAGCCTGGTGACCAACAACACTGCCTTGGCTTCACTGGGGAGGCTCTCCAGCGGGGAGACACCAGCGGGGAGGGGTGGGAGGGAGGGAGTTTGCTCTCTGGGAGCCTTGGAGGCTGGCGTCCTTGGTCCCATTGCTGAAACCTTCGTCCTTCGTCCAACAGCAGCAGGGGACCTGTCCACTCTCTGAGTGTGCAGAACTCTCATGCCATTCCCTAGGGAGGGGGACCAGAGCCATGGGGCTGGGTGAGGTGTGGCCACATGGTACTCTACCCACAGCCCTCAGGGAGAAAGTAGAGCAAGGCATCCTGGGAGACCCGTGAGCACATAGGCAGTAGGGTCAGAGCTGGACTGTGGGAGGGAGTCTCTGGGCAGGACAGGGGGTCCTCAGTGGGTGACACCCCTAGGACCCAGACTTTCCATGTGCTTTATTAGCCAAGACAATCTTCCCTGGGCAGGAGTGTGTGAGCATGACCAGGGAGGGATGGGAGGTGCATGGGTTCCAGGAGAGGGATGCAGTAAGGTGTCCCCGAGGCCACAGCTGAGGATGCCTCTTTCTGCAGGCACTGACCAATGCCCTTGAGGGTAGGTGCAGTCAATGCCCCCATGGGTGTGGGCTGGGCTCCATGCGTGCCATGAGGTCACCATCACCTTCCTTGGCTACCTGTGTCGGGGCCACCTTGGAAGCCAAAGCCAGCCGCTTGGAGGGGTGGGGTGTCCAGCCTCTCCTTGCTGCGGGTTCACACGCAATTAAGTCAGTGAGGACCTCTGCAGTCTTTATGGACAGTTTGATTATTTGCTCCGGGCATTGCCGAGGCGGGAGCACTTGGCTGGCCGTCTGGCGGTCACATAACGAGCAGGCTGATAAGTGTGGTGAGCGATTGGCCAGGTGGGGGCTTGTGTTTGCAGGTTTGCCCAATAATTAAAGATTGATTAAATCAGACTGTTCCTAATGGGAGCCTCCTACCTGTCACTTCCTTCACTGAGCCAGAAAACAAAGCAGAGCTGCACACACTTTGACAGAGCACCGTGGGCGGGAGGCGCCCTGGCGGGGAGGCGCTCAGACATAGTTGCTGGGTTTTGGGGTCCGTGCTAAACTCAGCCAATCTCAGGTGCAGGTGTCGCTTTCTTATTATGAGTTTGATTTAGATTTTCTGTTGTGAAGTCCGGCTTGTATTTAGGGACGTAGGTGTACTCAAGGTCAAGATACCAGGCAGTGGGGAAGAGGACCCTGGGAGGGGTCAAAACTGCAAATCTCCTACAGGGGGGAAGCACTTAAAACTATCAGTGTGTGTGCTCTTCAAGATGCTGTCCATACGTGGGCGTTCGTGGAGACCACGTGTTGAACTGTGTGGTGCATTGTGCAGAGGGGCCGGCCCCGGTCCCCAGGGACACCGATCAAGGGTTCTCAACTCCGCTCTTGAGGTGGTGCAGTGTTTGCACAGAATCCAGGGGGAGGGCTCGGCTCCCATGACCTCACGTGAGGGAGCTGAGCTAGAGGACAACGCGGGGGTGAGTGCGGCATGTGACTCCTGTGGCTCTGGAGCAGCCACTCCACTCAGTGCAAAGAAAGCGTGTGCCTGGGCGTGGGGGAAGGGCCCCATGAGGGTGCAGGAGCCCAGGAAGCCTCTCCCCTCGGCTGTGAAGCTTTCTCAGGAGCACACGGGTGAGGCTTCTACCCTCCTGCCCCTCAGCTGCACCGCGCCACAGCGTTTCAGCAAGCCACGCTACTTCCAGAGCTGCTGGGCCTTCCTCGCGACCGCAGGACCATCTCTGAGCCTCCTGTGGCAGGGTCGCTGAGCGCGTATTGGGCTCTCATTGCTACTGTAACAAATCAGCACAAACCCGATGGCTGCAAACAACAGGCACTGTCCCACAGCGGCGGGGGAGGCGCCCCATCTGCCGGATGGGGCAGTGGGCGCGCAGACTGTGTCCCCTCCTGGAGGCCACAGCCCCCTCTCCCTCCTTTGCCAGCCTCTCATCCCTGTGGTAGAAGCCCTGGGAAGATCAGCTGAAGGGGGAGGGCTCATTCCGGCTCCAGCACGGGAGGTCTCAGTCCTGGTCGGGCAGCTCGCTGCTGGGCCTGCAATGCCGCAGCACAGCACGGAGAGGCACGGGCAGAGCAGGTGCCAGGAAGCAGCACAGCGGCCAGGAACACGCAGGCCCTTGAGGGACCCCCAGGACCCGTTCAACCAGAGGCCAGACCTCCAGCAGGCTCCTGGCTTGCGCTCGAGGACGTGGCTGGGGCCAACGGTCAGCGGCAGGGTGTCCTGGAGTTCCCTCAGTTCACCAGGGTCAGAGCCCAGAGGCGAGGAAGGGGCACAGGCAGCAGCAGCCACAGCAGCGCCACTTCCACCCAGCATGGGGAGGGACAGGACGGGGAACGTGGAGGGAAAGGAGAGCAGCCAAGAGGGAGGGGGAGCTAAACCCAGAGCAGGGGAAGCTGTGCTCCAGAAGCTTCCCTGCGTGCCGGGCCTGCGCCCCTGCCACAGCCTGTCCACCAGGCCCATGGCTGCCCGTCCTTCCCTCCGCCAGCTTTGTCCTCCTCCAGGGTTGCCATAGGGTTGCACTGGCTGGGGCGCCATGCACAAGCACCTTGCTATCCCTGCGCGTCATGCACTGCTGCCACGGTGCCCACTCTCCCTGCAGAGCACCCGCCCTGCCCTGGCTCTGTACCCCTCACCTGCTCAGGTAACCAACTTCCCAGGGAACTGAGCCCCAGGTTTGTCCCATATGTGCTGGGGGCAGAAGCTCCTGGATGGCCGGGAGGCTGGAGTCCTGAGGAACAGGGAGTCGAGTGCTCAGGGAGGCGGATCAGGGCCTACGTAGAGCCCATGCACACCTGGTCCCTGAACCTGGTCAGGGTGCTGGGCGCCTTCACCCCTCCTGCCCTGCTCAGACGCTCCCCATGTCCAGTACTCCTCTGAGTCCCTGACACCTTCTTGGCCTTGTAGCCTGGTCCAGCCCACTCAGCTGCTGTTACAGAGACACTGATGGCAGGTCAGAGTCTGCAGGCAGGATGTGCCAATGCGTGTCTCCTCCTGGGGCCCTGTGTCCTCACATGGTCACCTTGTGTGTGTCCTGACCTCCCTTTGCAGGGACATGGGTCACATTGGCTCAGGGACTGCCCCGATGGTTTCCTGTTAACATCCTGAGGATGGGGTCAGCCTTGAATGTGTGGGTTGGGGCCCGGTGCAGCTGGCAGCAACAGCTCTGCTCATGCACTGCCGTGGGCCAGAGCCCAGTCCTTACCCTCCCTCCCTCCCTCCCCCTCCCCCCCTCCCCTTCCCTCCCCCCCCTCCCTCCCTCACCCTCCCACCCTCTCCTTCCCACCCTCACTCTCCCACACTCACCCTCCCACCCTCAC
>PVKS010020561.1:0-23690 GCA_004027875.1 Aplodontia rufa | reverse complement strand
GCTCTTACCCTGGAGTGCTCGCCCTAGTTCCGCTGCAGGGGCTGTGACTTCTGCTTGGAGGGTGCACTATGTCCCCCAGGCATGCTGGCCATGACATGCACCTGCTTGGGAGTCACCTGGATGCGGGCAGAGCCCTGTGCAGCTCAGGGCCCTCAGGATACTAAAAAATTGATAATTAGGCAATTTAGCAGGCACCGATTTGTGTCAATTTCCCACTTGTGTTATGCAGACCAGCTCTTCCCGCTCCCTGTTCCTTAATCATGAGGCTCTAAAAACCATGTTGTGGTAACTAATTGTACAGCTCCCAAGCAATGAGCATGCTCTCCATCTGCCCCAATGTGTGGGCCTGCAGCACTGACCACACAGCTGAGCAAGGGGCTTCCCAGGCTGGGCAGCTGGTGGCCCAGGACACGCCCCTTCCTTACAACCAGGCCACTGCAGACAGCCACCCTCAGCCCTGATGGTGTCAGCAGGACGGGGTAGGCCCTGGCAGGTGGGGACGTGGTCCTCCCCGAGCTGCAGACAAGTCCTGTTCATGCTGCAGGCAGCCACACCACTGCCCCTGCTCCTGGGGCTTGTGCACCTGCCTCCAGTCCAGGCCTCCCCACCCTCCCAGGCCTCCTGATGAGACAGAGATGCTTGTCACAAGCCACTCTTTGCTTTGTGCTTCTAACTGGCTGCGATCCAGCAGCCACCTGCCCTTACCAAATTCATTGCTGATCGGATGGAGTTGTAACACCATGTCTGTGAAGTTCTGGAGTTAAAATAGATCTGCAAACCCAGACAGAGGCTTCTGTGGGCAGACGTCTCCTTCAACCTGCCTTGTTTTCTCTCATCAGCCTGGGCCTATGGGTCCTGTCCAGTGGGGAAGGGGTGAGGAGGGCACCCATCCTTCTTGTAGGCCTGTCGGTGAGGCTGCAGAGCAGGAGCCAGGTCCTGCATGGTGGCCGGATCTGAACCCCTGCACTCGACCCACGCTGATCTGGGGTGGCAGCAGGGACAACAGGCAGAGAGTGGCTGCAGACACCTCACGTTGAACTGGACACCCCGCTTCCTTGCTGCAGACCCCAATGTTGCTCAAGCCTGTGCAGCCCCACCCCCATAGGTCCAGGGCAGGCCGCTGGTCACCAGCTCCAACCCCATCTCCTTGCAGATGCTGGACACTGGGATTCTCTGCCCAGTCAGGCCCTTCCTGCCACCCTGAGTGCTGGCGCCAAGTCACACTCCAACCTCCTGCCACTGGGGACTCACGCCTGTGTTTGTGGTCTTGGCTTTTCCTTTTCCCGTGGTAATTCTCAACGGGTGACCTCAAGTCAGGCTCCTGCCTGTAGGTGCCTGGGTCACAGCTCCTGGACACATCTCTTAGGCTGCAGGTCAGGTGTTGGGACTGTGCCCAGCACTGTCCCCCAAACCTACGTCCATCTCACCTGAACTCACATTGCCCTCCCTGCATCAGGGAACTCTGACGTCATCCCATCCCTTCCCCAGACCCAGCGAACTCCATTCTTCATGGTCACTGGTGTCCTCCCACCACCCACACTTGCACCTGCCTCCTGGGCTGAGTCTGGGGGTGTCCCTGTTCTCCTGCCCCTTCTTCCTCTTTGGCAGATGTTGGAAGCCCATCTCCCGAGTCCTCCATTGGCTGCAGGTCCTCCTCACCCTGGTCCCCTGGCTGCCATTGCCCTGCTCCAGAGTTGGCACCATTGTCCCTCACTGGAGCTCCACCCCCATCCCTCTGCCTCTCCACCTCCTGCCTCAGCTTGACCAGAGCCCTCATGTCCAGGGAACACCCCAACATGAGGCTCCAGGCAGTGTCCCCACCTCCCATCAGGTTGGAGACGAAGGTGATCTTTGGCACAGTGCCAGGGTGTGTGCCCGGGAGTCCTGTGGTTTGGACTACCTGGACGTGAGTCAGCATCTGTGGTGCTGTGGGACTTGTACACCATCACGTGCTGCACAGACTCATGGGCGTGGCTCCTCGAGGAGGTGTTTTCTTTCCCATTTATTCCCTTCTGTACTTTTAGGGCTGAAGATTGCGCAGTGCTTGACAGGAGCTTGTATCAGCTAGCTCCTGCTGCATAACAAGCCATACTGAAACTTAGCTGTGTACTGGACAACTCCTCATCTTGTGGGGTGGCAGCTTTGTGTGGGCTCGGTGGCTCATGACCGGCTGTCAGAGAGCTGCACAGTTGTTTCCGGCCTGACTGCTGTTGACTGGATGGTGGGAAAGCCAGGTCATGTGCTGGCCTCACTCCATCCCGCTGATGTGGTGGCCAAGTTGTAAGAATGGCGAGTGGACACCATGTATGTTGCTGATTGCTGATTTTCCATCACAAGTCCCGTGGCTCATCCAGGCTCAGGACTGTGCCTGAGACACCCCTGCAGATGGGGACCAGATTGTGTGGCTGCTACTGCTGACACCCTGCTAAACAGGGATCTGCTGAAAAATCCCAACACGAACCTGGAGAACATCTCAATGTCAAAAGAGAAATTCTGGAAGTTCAGCACCTAAGGACGCTGCGAGTAAAATCGAACCAGAACGGCAAAGGCAGGGTGGGATTTCCTCCAGGGCAGCAGTGCAGGGGCGGGAGGGCCAAGTGGGCAGAGTGCCGGAGGGGAGCGCTCCGCATCCCTTTCCCCTTCAGAGCCAGGCGTCACCTCTGGTCGCACACCCAAGAAAAAGAGCTGCACGTGCATAGCACATTCACCGCGGCACGCACCACGGCACGCACCACGGCACCCACGGCAGCCCAGACGCACAAACGCACCCTTTTCTTTCCTCTGGGGCACCCGGCAGGAAGAGGATGGAACTGGAGCTGACAGGGTTTTGAGGCTCTTCGGGGTTCATGGCTGCACCCTGGCACTGCCCTGCTTTTCTGCATTCCTGTTCTGCTAACAGAGCTGCTTGGCTTCCTGCGTGCCCTGCTCCCCCAGGATGCTCTGGGACTAACGGCCCCTCCCAGACACTCTGGGCATTCTCCACGGGGTGGGGGCAGGGGCACCTCTGGTCCCCATGCTGCGAGCGCCTGCTGCTGGTGCAGACACCAGGACTTGAGGCTGCACTGGCATTGACTCTGCCTCTGCGTCCCCAGCCCCAGGAGGCCCCGAGGCTCTGGCTGGCATTCTCTCTCTGTGGTCTCTGAACAAAACAGAAGTGGACGCCATCCCAAGCCACTCGAATGAGCCCCTTCCTCCTATTAGTTAATGCATTCTAGACAAGTTCACATAGGGAGACTCTGACAATTAAGAATTGCAGTAACTCAAAAGCCAAGGGAGCCTTAAATAACAACATGATCCGCTGGTGCAGCTCAGAGCACCTGGGCTGAGGCCCAGTCCCTGCAGGGAGGCAGGAACTTTGTCACTCAGTCACAAATATGGTACAAAATGTCAAATGCAATCTCAAAATAAATCTGGTGGGTTTAGACCTGGCATACAGAGTTTGCAGTTTGTAATAGTCAGAAGCACCTAGCTTCAGGGATTTCTTGAGACCACATGCTAATCCAAGAAAGGCAGGAATTACTTGGAGGTATTGTTTCAATTTCTCACCGTCCGGCTGGAAATCTCCTGTTGATTATAAATAACTGCATGTAATTTCTAATGTGACATCTCATTTCCCAAGCAGAGGCAGCATGCTCCTTCCCTCCGCCCTGGCCTTGCATCCAGCCCTGTCTGGTGGAAGAAAAAGTCCCCACAGACTCTGCTCATATTTCAACCCCCAGCGCCTTCCTCCAGGGGCAGAGGCGGGCTGGCCGCACGGAGCCGCAGGCTGCTCCAGCAAAATGCTCACACATGCTAAAATGTCCTCACCCCAGAGTCAAAGTTCTTAATAACATTTTCCAACGAACTGAACGCTTTTTTATGGATGTGTGGAGAAAATATGGCATAGGTTTAATATTGCATTATGAGCCTCTGACTAAGGATTTTTAAAATATGCTTTATGCATGAATATATAAAATGGGCATATGTTGCAGTAAAGCTTCACTGTTGTGCATAAAGTATATTATAATAAAGTTGTAAAGTTAGCTCTTTGTGGAGAATTGAAAAAAGGAAAAAGGAAAGCCAGAGGGGACACTTTATCCACACGTGTCCTTCTTCTCGCCACAAGGCCACTTGCTCCAGCTGGAGCCTAACTCATGTGCAAGGGGGGCCTGGGAGGTGGCAGTGGGAACTGTGGGAGGGAGGACGCTGACCTGAGCCCACACCAATGGCAGTTTGGCGAAAATCTTACGCCTGCACTTTGCAATGATCCTGGAAGTTTTCCAAGGAAAAGAATGGGGTTTTCCAAAGCGTGGGCACTGGTGTTGTTTCATCCTGCCAGTTTAGCTCAGGAATTGATGTTGAGGTCACTTGCAATGCAAGTGGCATTGAGCATACATGCTGAGCAAAATTCTCAGGACAGGGGGCTAGAGTGGTGGCTCAGTGGTTACGGGGCTTGTCTGGCATGCTCAAGGACACGGGATTGAACCCCAACACCACGTACACAACAAAGTGTCAGATCAACGAAAGCCACATGAAAAGCTAAATAAAATTGATTCTCTCTCCCTTTGTTTTTAAAAAACAAAAAACTCTCAGTACAGGCTGGAGGCCCTGATGGCAGGGGTCCTCCTAGCACCTGGCCTGTTCCTGCCATATGCACACCACCCAACATCACCCAGCCTTGAGCTTGGCAGTCAGCATTAATGAGTGATCAGTCAAATACACTACTGAATTTTTAGGAAAAAGCCCAAAGAACTGAATAGATACTTCTGTGATCTGAACAGATTTGATTTGTAGAATGCATTGACACTGGGGTAGTCCACGGAGAGACAGAATGTGACCCAGTCCCTGTGGGATGAGGGATCAGGTGCACATGGTGGAGTCCACAGGAGACAGCACAAGACAAGGCAGGGGAGCAGCAGTGTGCCACTCAGCCAGAAGGAGGTTGGGCCCATTGGGCCATTGGGTAAGTGACCCACTCAGCAGGTGAGACAGGACAGAGTGGCCACACTGCTGGCACTAGGAGAGGAAGAGGAGGGGGATGATTCCAAGAAGCAAAGAGCCATTAAAGATCTTGCACAAGGACTTCTCTTCCCCTAAAGAGGGGACAAAAGGGACTTCACTTCCCCGAAGAGGGGATAAAAGGGACACTGCCTGTGAAAGATGGACAAGCTGTGTGCAGCTCTGCACAAGATGAGCAAAGACTCCTGAGAGGTGGGACAAGCTGGTGCACCCCATGACTGCCCACTTTCCCTGAGTGGGCATCTGAGAGAAGATGCAGCTGAGTGCCAAGGGAGGCCGGAGCAGCCTGAGTGCCGGTACAGGGCAGGGAGGGGGCACTTTCAGAGTGAGGTCTCCCTCAGTGTTCAGGAGCCCCATCAGCACATGTGGGGACCACCACAGCATGAGGGTGCTTGCAGGGGCTGTGGATAAGACCTGCTCTTCCCATCAGAGCAGGGAACAGGACAGGCAGAGCCCAACTCACAGAAGGCCTGTCCTGGTAGGAGAAATCACCCACTGCCTGAGCAGATTCTCAAAGCAGACCCCAAAGGCTGACCCTGTGTCCAAGTTATTTAATTGTACCCCAGAATGAACCCTACAGTGTTTTTAAGAATGCAAAAATATTCACTGGCCCAACAAAGAAAGCTTTATGATGTCTGGCACCCAACAAAAAAGTATCAATCATGTAGAAAAAAATGATCCATGATGAGGAGAAAACTCAACCAATCAAAAATTACCCAGAAAAAACACAAAATGTTAGGGTTAGTAGGAAAGGGAGTTCAAAAGACCTTCTTAATGAAAAAAGGGCAGCTATGTTGGGGGACATAACACTTTTGAACATTTATGCACCTGATAACACAACCGAGCCAAGAACCGCAGAACTGTGAAACAGAGTCCACAACTGCAGGAGAGCTGACGTGCCCATCTATCAACGTGTGGAACAAGCAGACACCATCAGTGAGGATGCAGAACATTTGACGGCACTATTGAGCAGCTTGATCTGGGTGACATTTCGAGAATGCCCCAGCAGACGGCAGCAGAATGCAGGCTCCTCTCAAGCCCACGGGGAAGTTGGTCCAGGAGCCTGCATTTGGGGTCACTAGATAAGTCATATGAAGATTGCGTTGCCATCACAGCGAAGCTAGATTAGAAATTAAAGACCAAAGTCTTCTGGAAACTGCCCTGCATCTGGAAACTATCAATTCTATGTAATTCATGCATCAAAGAATAAATGAAAAAGAAGCATAAGAAATATTTTGAACTGAATATGAGATGTAAAAATGAACCCAATCGAAATATGAAATTTAAAAGAATACATCAAAATGTGACATTGTCAAAGAAGCACTTGAGGGGACACCATAGCTATGAAAGCCTCAAACCAGTGGCCTCCATTTCAACCCCAAAGAACTATAGACAGGCAAAAGAAAATAAAGAATACCGTAAAAATCCCCCAGAGAAAAACAGAAACGATGGAGGAAATAATGGAAACAAAACCCAGGGTTTTTTGTCAGGAGTGCAAGAGGAAGCTCCACAGATGCCACAGATACGAAGAGGAGTGTAAGGCAGCCATAGGAACCATAGACCCCAACCTCAGGAAGCAATGCACAACACTCACCCTGAAGAGCTAGGTAATACAAATATCTCAGCGCTCATAAAGGAGCTGAGCATACGTTTAAAGAATATCTTTCCCACAAAGAAAACCCTGGGTCCAAATGACTTCACTGGTGAGTTCCCCAATCCTCCCACTTTAGAGAACAGGTCGTGTCAGTGCGGTGAGAAATGAGAAGTCTGATGGTCCATTTTCCAAATATAGTCTCAAGGTTCCCTTATAAAAGGAAACCATGTTAGATCAGGAACCATGTGGTCAGAGATAATCCATTTTTAAACTCCTTATCAAATAGCCCATTATACCCTTAGCTCTTTTCTGTACTCACCCCATTTTATATTAGCCAATCATGTAGATTGAACTCCTGAGCCCCTCCAATCAGAGTGAAGGGTAGGATTGCATTAGGTTGGAGGATAAGCAGGCTCGAGTGTACTTGCTCGTTGGGTCCCCTTTGTGAGTGCACCTTCTGCAGAAGTAGAGTCTGTCTTGCTCACCTATTTCTGGGCATGTTTGATTTTCTTACAGCACCTCAGGATTCTTAATAATTTTATTTCTTACAGTGTCTACATTCCCTTCTAGAAAAGTAGAACAGACAGGTGCTCTCCACTTTAGTCCATGAGGCCAGTCCTTCCCCGTTCCCAAACACAGAAAGTCAGCATAGTAAACAAAAATTACAGATCCATCTCCCTCATGAACATAGAGGCGGAAACTGCAAACACAACCTCAGCTGATTCATTATAAAAAAAAAATGGTAGTGTACATATCTTAAGTAGTAGAATGTAGGCCAGAAATGCAAACAGTAACATCAGAAAATCAATCAATACGGTTTACCATGTTACCCAATGAAAAAGTAAAATCATGAGACCACATCAATAGATGTATAAAATCATTCGACAAACGCCAGCACCCATTTCCTAGCAGAATTCCTCAACTATGTAGGTGTGGAAAGGATCACACTGATTTGATGGACCAGAAGCTCTGAAATGCACGCAACTGCCAGCACCCCTGAGGGTGAAGGAGGAAATGCTCCAGGATTAGAGCAGCAGGAGGATTTCTGGTCTTATCACTTTGATTGAACTTGGAACTGGAGGTTTTAGCCAGTGTAATAAGATAAGAAAAGCAATACAAGGTGTCTAGTTTGTTAAAAGAAAGCAAACTGTTTGCATGATCATGAATGTAGAAGATCTGACAGAATCCACACACGCACACACAAAGCTGCTAGAGCAAGCTACTGAGCTATTTTGCTAAGGTTGTGGGACACGAGATCATTCATTTGGTTAGCTGGAGAGGATGCACGCGGTCTGCTTGTGGGAATGGAAATGCTGTGGTCTCTGGGAAAGGAGGAGAATGGACATCTGACAAATGCACTTCCAGACATACTGCATTGTGACTAAGGTCACCGCACACTTCCCACACTAACTAGACACTTCTGGGAGCAAGACAATGGGCGTCACTGTGGTTGTCCTGGCAGACCTGCCCAGTAGTCACAGAAAGACACTGAACTTGACCCCAAAAGGCCCTCCATCACAACCTGTTCCGTCCACCCAGAGACCTTCTCAAACCTGCTCTCCCCACCCTCTCTAGCCTTCTGGATTCAAAGCCAGTGCCGGGCACCTTGCCTGAGAACACCCTCCCACCAAAGCCAGCAAGGGTGCCTGGGGCCTGTGGAGTCTGCCGAAATGCAGGTCTTGGGTCAATACAGTTGGTTCTTCATATCTGCAGGCCCCACAGACTCAGCATCAACCAGCTGGACCACTAGTGTGGCTAGACCTCTGACAGCTGTGTCTGCACTGTGTGGCCCTTCCAGTCCCATTCTTCCAAACCAAATGCACCACGGCCACTCACCAGCACGTACCTTGTGTCCGTGTTTTATGTCATCTAGAGATGATTCAGAGGACCAGGAGGGTGTGTGCGAGTGTGGTAATGCTACACTATTCCATGCAGGAGACTCATGCATCCCTGGACTTGCATATCCACAGGGTCCTGGGACCAGTTCCTGAGGACATGGAGGAGCCACTGTGTGGGAGATGATACGAGAACAGGTGCTGACCGATGCATGAATGGTCAGGCTCTGCCCTCTCAGCTCATTTTCATAGGGTGGCAGCCCTGCAGCCCTGCCCCCTAGCAATGTCCCCCATCTGCACATGGTTCTGTGCCTGGAGGATGTGGTGCTGTGCTGGGAATCTGGGGGAAAGCTGGGTGTGTGCTGGGTTCTGAACGTGGACAGAGCAGCTCCTCCCATGAGCAACCCAACAAGGCCCATCCCCAGGCCTCAGCCTCAGGCCCCCTGTCTGGCTGTACCCCAGGGTGTGGTATGTGCAGCCCTTCCAGGGTGCGTGGTGCTGTGCACCTGGAGCAGGGCTACTTCAAACAAAAGGCGTTCCACGGGGCACTTATGTGGGGCTCCCAGCTAGGAGTTAGACCACGGGGGATTCTGCTTGGGTTTCCATGGCAACCCTTGCCAGGGACCTGCCTGGTCGGGGTGGCCCTCTGCAGCCTCTGAGGCTGGTGGGGAGTGCAGCAGGAGGTATGAACCTTGGCACTTCCTTGGGCCTGGAGGCTCTAGCAACATGGGTGCAGCTAAGACATCCTCTGAATGGCAAGGACAGGGACAATTCCCTCTTCCCTGAATGCTGCGGCCAGAAGGCACCCTCTGCACGGTGGGAAGCTGGTCTGGCCTCCACGAACTGCCTCCACTGGGAGTGTGGTCTTCGTGAGGAGCAGCGTGAACGCCCTTCCTGCATCTGACCTTTACACATCTGTGCCGCTTGTACCCTGAACCTCCCGTGACCTGGCCCATTTCCCAGAGCCCAGTGCTGAGGCGGGGTTGGGGGGTGCGCCTCCCGTGGGAATACGCGTCTACGCGGCCCCTCGGTGTTCCCACATGCTGTGCCACTCTTCTCCACAATAATTAGAGGAAAAAGAAATTGTGTCACTTGAAAGGTTTCAAGTTTCACCTGTTATTTCAGAAATTAAATAGAAAACCCTGGGGGAACGAGAGAGGTTGAGCAGCCATTAGCCAAGCAGTGGGACTCAAACCCAAGCCACACATGTGACAGGCGGTAAAAGGCTTCGGAAGCTGCAGGAACACTTCGACAAGTCTGAGATGAATAGGAGCACGGCTCTAGAGAAGCCCTGAGCTGGCAAGGTCCTCAGGAGACTCCGCAGGAGGAGGGCAGGGAGGTGCTGAGCACGGCCGGGGTGGGGCCGGAGTTCCTTCTCGTTTGAACATAGTTTTTTTCAAATTAGAGTTTCCTTTTTACTAGTTTTCTTTCCGGTTGCATCAGCAAATAGGTCTCCTAGTGCATTTGTCCTAAGATGGGGGTCTTTTCACACAATTATGGTGGGTTGGACATTCGCGTCCCCCAGATTCAGGTTGAGACCTGCTTCCTGGCGGGTAGTGGTGTCAGGTGGGGGCTATGATGGTGTGAGGGGGTTAGTGCTCTTGCAGAAGGGGCCCTAGAGGGGACCGTACCCCTGTCACATGCAAGGACGTCTGGAACGCCCTCCACCATCAGGAAGCAGCCCTGCAGGCAGAACCACAGCTCCCTGGACTTGGACGGCAGCCTCCAGAACAGGTTTCTGCTCCCGACGGTCTGTGCTGATGGTCCTGGCAGCCCTGCCCAAAGTGGACACCCCGTATCCTTGACCCTCCCTCCCATCGCCCAGTGCTAGGGAGCTCAGAAAAGAAAGCCCTTCACTCCACGATGGCGCCAGTGATGTGCTGGTTACACCCTGTGGGGCTCCTCACAGGCCCAGCCCTTTCAGCCTCTCCATCCTGTGGGGAGTCCTGGAGCTGAGGGCCGTCGCTGGCCCTGGCATGTGGGATCACCCCAGCAGGGAGGTCCACCCGCAGGGCAGTTGCTGGTGACCTTGTGGTGGTGCCGTGGACTCCGGAGTGCACTGGGGGCCCTCCGCCCTGCCTCACCCTTTGTGAACACGAAGCCGACCTGTAGCGCCTTCCTCTTCTCCTCTAGGAATCACACGATATTACGGTGGTGGTTGGATGCTCATTTTGTTAAACACAAAAGAGCTCATTTTCATTATCTTCAGTTTATTCTTAAAAATCGGACTCGAGTCGCGGTTGCGCACGCAGCCTGTCCCGGGCAGCCTGGCTTTCAGGACGTGGCTGCTCCCTTGCTCTCCTGCTGGTTGCACCTGTTCTCCTGGTAAGTGGGCAGACTCCCCTGGGCTCTCGCTGCAACACAGCCCCACTGTGCCCCCGTCCCCCCACAGCAGGTGAAACGGAGAGGGAGTCACTCTGGCTGCTGCTGGGGGTGGGAGTTGGCATCCCTCCAGCGTCCTCCCGCACAAGGCTGAGTGGCCAGGATATGCGGAGGCCTCCAGGGGCCATGCAGCAGGCAACCTGCAGGGTTCTGGGTCCTCAGTCCTGCAGCCACCAGGAAGCGAAGGTTCCAGAACCCGAGGGGGCTTGGAGGCAGAACCCGCCCTGTGGAGCTCCTGACGAGGACTCCTGGACAGCCCTTGGGCTGTGGCCTTGGTGAGGACCAAGCTGGGTGTGCCTGAGTCAGGATCTGTGACAGTCCGTGGTGCCACTCAGTGACTGATAAGATGACTTGCTGCATAGCCTGGGGACAGTACCAGTGGGACAACAGAGTTGAGTCCCAGTGATGGACAGCATGTGTTTAAAGAGAAAATGTTATTGGAACCCTGACTGGGAAAGTTGGCAGAAGGAGCTGCCCCTGCTATCCCGGGAGAACCCCTCGCCAGGCGCTGCCGAGGTTCCCACGATTGCACTACGTCAGTCGCTGAGCATTCCAAGGGTGCTGCTGTTGGCATTTCACCAACCAATCAGCAAACGTGTTTATTTTAGCAGCTGCCCTTGCCTGGGGCTGACCAAGTGGCTCTCTGATTGGACTGGTGTTGCAATACATTATCTGCAGAAGTGAAAACCCATCTGCTCCGCCTCCCACGCATACCGTGGCCTCCGGCTATTTACACTGGAAGCTGAGTCGGGTAATTAGGATGGAGCCTGTGAGGCCGGAGCGCTGGCACTGATGGTGACCAGTGGCATGTGAAGGGTAGCTTCAAAGCTGGCAGCTGCTTAGAAGTGATAACTTTCATTTGCACAAGAGTGAGATAGCTCTGTTCCATGACTGGCTGTTTGGCAGAAGCTGTGCTTCCCGGAACACCCAGCTTATTCTGTGGAGCTCCCAAGGGTGTTCCCTGGCTGACAGTTGAGCCAAGGCCTAACACCCTGTAGAGGCTCTTGGGGGCAGCTTCCACCGCAGAGGTGAATAGCACCGCGTCCTGACCCACAGGCTCTGCCAGTGTGACCGCCGCTCCTGGTTCTCTGACACAGGCAATATTCCCTCCCAATCGTCTCCCTTACTGTGAGCCAAGCACGTGCATCTGTATTTAAGTCCATTGTGCTCTCCCTTGGGCCAGGCTGCTCCTGGTTGTCCCTGGCTCTCCCCAGGCCCCAGAAGGCCCTGCCCTGCACCCATGAGGGCTGCAGGCTGGGGACCTGGGCCTGACCTGGTAGCCCAGTGCCCACCCATGCTGTCTCTCACACCCACTCAGCCTATGCCTGGGGCTGGGGGAGGAGGGGACCATCCAGACCCATCCGACCAAAGTGGAGCAGGTACCGACTGGCCGCCACAGGGTCACACCACCTAAGGGATGCCAGGCTCGTGGTCAGGAAGTCTCAGGTCCAGGGCAAGGGCAGCAGGCTGGCTCCTGGGGAGCACCACGTGCCAATCTGAAGCAGAGCTGCCTTCCACTTTGCCTTCTCTGGGCAGAAGGGCGCCATTCAGAAAGACATATGTGCTGGAAACCTCCAGAAGACCTCCTGGTTCAGCGAGGCCTCTGGCATCTGCAGGGAGGCTGGGCCCAAAGACCTCCGTACTGGGCGGGGCACCTGCTGAGGTGCAGGTCACCCCCAGGGGCGGACAATCCCAGCATGGCCCAAGGTCACGAGTTTGCCTGGATCACCAAGTGCTGCTCTGCAGGAGGCAGGAGAGGAGCACTGCAGCCATAAATCCTGGCCAATCACATAATGAGATTTAATATTTGATGTCAGATTATTAGAATATAATGAATGTGCTGCTTTAATATTGATGGATAATCAGTGCTGCTAAGGCTTTTGGGATAAGAACTTAGTGCAAAGAGGAATTAATCGCTGGATCTAGAGCACGTACCCCTAATTGGGAGCCGCATAGCTGCCTCGCGGGCCGGGCTCACACCTCCCTCTGGAAAGGCCACCAACGTGGATTTGGGCTGTGAAAGCAGGGCTTTCTCCTGAAGAATCTGGAACGTGAGGGAAGCTCCAGAGACGCAGCTTAGATGTGGCAGGGCTGCTGCCCAGGCTGCCTGTGTGTCCCACAGGGCTAGGGAAGCCCTGACCCTAAGGGGATGGGGATTGGAGGAGGCCACTGGGGCTAGCTGAGGTCGCAAAGTGGATGTGGTACAATGAGGTAGGGGTCTGCCCAGGCTGGGGAATGGTCCCTGCTGTGTCTGTGCTTGGGTCTCTGCAACATGCCTGCTGCTTGGCCTCTGAGGTCCAGGGACGCCAATGACACTCATTAGACAGTAAGAAATGCTTTGTCCAGAACGATGGTGCTAGGGCCACGGACACTGCCTTGAGGCTTTGCAGTGGGGGGCAGAGATTGGGCCCTACTCCAAAGGTGGCCTGGGCCAGTGGGGCTCGGGGGCAGGATCAGCTGGGGAGGAGACGTGGGGGAGGGTTTCTAGCAGAATTCCTGCTGAAGGCAGACTGGGCGAATGGACGCCCCCTGCGGAGGTGGAGGACAAGGCCCAACTGATGTCAAGGTGATCGGGGGTCTGGGTGGGGTTCTGGGCCAGCTCTCCCAGCAGGGCTCCTGCTTAACCTGGAGTTTACAGGGAGTGCACAGATGGACCAGGAGTGTACCCTGGGCTGAGAGCCTCAGGCCCTGCAGTTGTGTCTGGTCAGGCTTGTCCCCAGGACGAGGAAGAAGCCCTGGGGCTCCTGGGAAGCCTTCCTCAGACCCCCGCTGCAGCCACACAGTCCTGCGGACACCACCGAGTCTCCCTTGTCAGACATGCGCCCCTTGCCCTGGGCAGCCCAGTGTCCCGGTTCTGCTGATATTCACACCTGAGATGAAGGGTGAAGAGGGGACCGGGTGGAGGTGACATCGGGAGCTCACAGCACGAGCGTCTCCGGCAGCTGCTGCTGCTGTCCTCTTAAGCTGCCATGTGTGAGGAGGTGTCCCTCAGCCAGGGACCAGCATGGGTCTCGTTGGGCAACCTCCTGCAGAGATGGAACTCCCTACCACCAGCAGGGTTGGGGACACCTAATCAGCCAGGTCCCTGTCTTGGGGTCTTGGGGATGGGAACTTGAGATCTGTTTCTAGGCTCTGTCCAGCCTCTGATCCTCGCCCCTGGGGGCCCACGGTGCTGAGCCAGGTTGAATCCCATTTCCTGAGGTTCCTTCCTAAGACCTGGAGGGGGCGCTGTGTCACTGCCCTCTGCTCCTGCATGCGGGAGTGAATTCCCTAGAGGGTCTCCGTGTGCATCCGTGTGCCTCGCTCTGGGTGGCAGCAGAAAGACCTGCCTCCACTTGCAGTGTCTCCTGAGTCCCCGGCCCAGGCTGGCAGACTGTCCAGTGTCAGGTGAACACCAGACACTCATCACAGAGTCCCAGGAATGAAACAGCTAAAGCCAAGTCTCATCTCCCATCTGCAGATGTGGGACTCCGGGTTCTCCAATTTACATGGCATATTCTCGTTCTCAAGCAGGCTCTGGGGCTAGCTGTGCTTAGTAGCATGCCCTGAGCTACACTCTGGGGCAGGCCCGTCACTGGGAATTAGGAGGACACATGCACTTGTGTGCTCTGATCCACCAGGCCCCTGGGGACTTTCCGACACCGCTACGTGTCTCCCTGACACACCAGACAGACGCGGCATGGCCCACTCTACCACCTCTGTACAAATGCATCCCCGGGGCCCTGGAGCCTGCTGGGCCGGCTTCCAGCCAGCAGGCTCCTTTCTAGATGAGAGGCTAATGCCACGGTGGAAGCCCGCGCTTTCTCAGAGCAGACGGAAAGCCGATAATAACTCAGGCTGTGCCACAGAGCGACAGCTACTGGAACACATCCACGGCTGGATCCTTCGCAGAGTCGGGAAGTGCAGAGTGCGGCTTTTCGTGCCATTGCCAGAGGCAGCGCCAGTGAGGAGGCACCGTCTGCCAGCTCTGCCCCGCAGCCGCTCGGGTGCAAATGTCAATCAGCTCAGAGCACAGAGTGCGGGGTGGCTGCTGGTGGGCAGCCAAACCACTCAGCATGCAGCCCTCCTACGCCAGGACCAGGGTCCCACCCGCAACACACTCTCCAAAATGAGTGCTGAAAGGCAGAGTTCAGTTATGTGAAAAGAGGAACATTCCAGAAAACACAGACAGGACGCAGACTCCCCGCAGGAGTGTAGCCCCCTGTGCGTTAGTGGACAGCCTGAAGTGCTCGGTTTTATTTCCCGAAAGGACCAGATTGCTTCTCCCCAGGCCTGCAGAGGGCGGCTCCATCCAGCCTGGAGCCAGGACCCGCTCCCAGGCCGAGCTCCCACGCCGCACATCGTCTGTCAATTGACGCATGTCCACCCTGTGGCACACAGTCTTGAGAGGGGTGTGGGCTGCAGAACGGCCTCCTGGAGCCAGCGCCTGGCACTCTCTTTTCTTGGAGAGCACACTTCAAGTCTGCTTTCAACACACCTGCTGTCCCTGCAGTCACCTGCTCTGCAGTACTCTCTGAGCTTTGTTCTTCCTGCCTGCCTGGGGTTGTGTCCTTGGGTCAGCATCTCCTAGAGTCCCCAGCCTAATCACCACTTCTCTGAGTTCAGCTCTGGGATCGGCCCGTGCCCATCAACAGGTGAGTGGAGGGCATACCCCATGGAATACTACACAGCCTTGAAGATAAACCTGCCTTTCGCCACAATATGGAGGACCCTGGGAACACTGTGGAATATTACATAGCCTTAAAGATAAGCCTGGCATTCTTAGCAGCACTGAGGACCCTGGGAACACTGAGGATGAGCTAAGCCAGGCAGATGCTGCATGGTCCCCTCCCCACGTGATCTCAGGTTGCTTCATGCTCTTCAGGGTGCCAGGTTCTATGAGGATGGAGCCATGAGCAACTACAGACCCCAGGTGTGAGTGTCTTCACAACACGACTAGGGAGAAAAGATTCCCTTCTTTAAGAACCCCTGCACACTGCCTGTGGAAGCAGGAAAGGCCACTGGGCTACACAGGCAGAGGAAATGGCCCAATGTTGGCAGTACCACTGAGCTCACGTGCGGGGAGCTTGGACCGCGCACCCCAGGCGGCATTTGTGACAGGGGTTTGTGCTGGGATAAGCAAGTTTACCTTCAGAAGAGAACTGTTCCTGTGTGGCTTATGAATGCGACTATTATTAAAAACAGGTTCTCAAAATAGCAGATGCCAAATCACACTAAGTACCCTGGGCTTGCCAATATCATTTTTAAAATGGAGGTTTCTTTCTCATAGTTTTTAACATTCATCTTCCTTTTCCAGTGCCCCAAGGCCACGCGGTGCTAACCAGGAGATTCCAGTCCCATTAATGAGGGAGTCATGTGCGAAAGCCTGGGTCAACCACACGGCAGATGCGGTCTCTGCGGAATCAGTGACTCACGCAGGACGGTGTCTGCGTTGATCACGACAGAGGGTCTTCCCGGGTCTGTCACTGGCCCCTCGGCCCCAGGACATCCATTGGCTCTTTGCGAGCGCCTCTGCTGATGTGCTGTGCTGTGGACTGCTTCACCCTTGCGTGTCTTGGGTGATTTGCAGCCGTTGCGGTGGCTGATCTAAGGCCTCTGCCAGGAAGTGGGGCTTCCTCAGGCACGTTCTGCTGCCTGCCGTCCCCGAGTGTGCGGGCATGGTGTCCTGGTTGTGTGTGTGTGCACACGCGTGTGTGTGCACATGTGTGTGTGTGCACGCATCTGTGGACCTGTGTGCATGTACGTGTGTGCATGCGCATGTGTGTGCGTGTGCGTGCATGTGTGATGTCATGAATTTTCCATGTGTGGGGAACTGGGAGTTTTAAGTTACACAAATGCAGCAGCTCTGCAACCCGGATCCTGCAGGGTTGTGCATGGCTGCCGTGCGTCCAGGACTTCCAGGGCTCATTCTGTGCAGCAGGCCTCTTTGCTGGATGTGGCTGCCGACGTCTCTGCTTGGTCAGCTCAGGGCCCTGTTGATGTTTAGTCAGAGATTCCCTGGTGTCCGGCCTTGGCATTGCCTGCTGGGCTCACCGAGCACACTCCAGTGGCCATCCTATGACTCGGCCTCAGCCTCTGATTTCTCTTGTGAGGACCCCAAGGTCAGCTGGAGGTGAGCAGAGGGCTGGGGTGGGCACAGCCCTGCACATTCACAGGGCTTTCTAGAGACCCAAATCTCTCTGTGGGAGTTTTGTTCCCCCACTTCCATTTTTAAGGCTTTTGGACAGTCTTTGCTCAGTCCCATCTGGTGTCACCACTGCGGTCAGCTACAGTGTTTAGTAATTGCTGCTGATGGTCCTCAACAACACCCCTGGGCACTGGGTTGTCTGCACAGAGCAGCCTAAACGAGCGGAGTGGCTTCAGCAGCGCACAGAACAGGCGGTGTTCAGCGGGAGTTTCTTCTTACCAGGGGAGGGAACTTAGAAAGTGACAGTGGCAGGAATTGTCACAGTGTCTGGAAGTTGATATAACATGCCCCAAATGACCAAAGGTCAAAGATGCTCAAAGAGAAGGAGAAGACAGATGAACGAAAACCAGCTACCAAAACCGCGGTCTCCAGCGAAGCGAGTAGGGGCCCCACGAGACCAGGCAGGGTGCGCCCCAGTCTTGCAAAGTCGATTAATGCAATGACATGGCGATAGCGAGACCTCCTCCACGGAGGCAGAAAAAGGGCGCCGCGAAATTTGGCACCCTGCACAATGCAAGCACCCAGGACAGCAGCAGCAGCTTCCCCAGGAGAAGAGGGCGTCTGCCAGCAGTCATAGCCAGCGCCATCCACAACGGGGAGGGCGGGCAGACGGGATGCCGACTCTCACCTGCTCTATCCAACGCGGCCCTGGAGTTCCAGCCAGGGAACAGAAAACAAAAGCGAGACGCAGTCACCTGCATTGGGCAGGGAGAAGAAAACCTGTACGTTCAGGAGACGTGAAAACTCTGCAGAATCCACCAGAAAACTCTTCCAAGAAAAGAGCTCAGCAAGATCACAGGGCACACGGTGCGGATGCAATAGTCGCTACACTTCCACGCACGCGCGATGAGCAAGCCAAAAACAAAATGGAGAGGACGATTTCATTTACAATGGCATCAAAAATAAAGTCCAAAAAATAAACAAACGAGATGCAAAATTGCACTCAGAAAAACTATAAAACAAAAAAGAAATTTATTTAAACCTCAGCACGGGGCCAGATTCCATGTTCACAGCTCAGAAGGCCTTGCACACTCTTGGTGGAAATGTGAAATAGTGGGCCTGCTCTGGAGAACTGTCTGGGAGCTCACCAGGGCCTCAGTGCTACCCACAGCCCACCAATCCCTCTCCCGGTGCTTGGCCTAGAGCAGAGCAAACAGGTCCACACTAAACCTCAGCAGCTCCACTCCTACCAGCCCCCACATGGAGACGCCTCCAACGGCCGACCGACTGATAACAAGATGTAAACGTGGCTGTAGCTTGGACTACTACTTGGCAATTCAGAGGAATGGCTTACTGACAAGTGTCACGTCATTTGTGAATCGTGCAAACATTATTTAAAGTGAAAGAAGCAAATTAATTACACAATTCCACAGTTAGATAGCTCCAGTTCCATGACAGTCAGGATGGTATGGACTAACGGTTGCTCAGTGTTGGAGGTTTTGCACATATTGGGGCAACTGCTCTTGGCAGGGCAGGGCTTTTTTGGAGGATGAAGGCACAAGAATTGACTGAAAACAGGGTTGAACAGCTCTCTGAATATGCTGTTCCCACTGTGTTGTACAATGTAAATGGTAGAATTGATGGCATTGGAGCTGTATATATAAAGCTGTTAGAATTGGAAAGAATTTTAACATTGTTTTAACATTGACATTGAGGAGAGTGATTGCCTTGGCTCTTAAGCAGGAGGGATGGGAAAGGTTGAGGACCACCCTCCTCAACCTACTTTATCCCTTTCAGGGGTTTTCCAAATTCTAAGCTGTGTATGCGTGTGGTGGGATGGTGAGTAACGGGCTGAAGGTGGAATAAGTAAATACCCACCCATGCACACCATAGGAAAACTAGACAAGGCACACTAATTTAGAAAGCAAAATTGAAGGGAGCTGACTATTTAACAGAAGACAATGGGTAGATGGTGTCTGTGGGCTGGATGCATATTCCACTAAAGAAGGTGTAGGAAAGGCCCCAGGCACATGAGAAGATGCTTCACCCCACTGATGACCAGGGAAAGGACAGGAACCTACCCACGCTGTCAAATTTCATTGTGCTTCATGTAAGAATCAGAGCTGTCTCTTGCTTTTGGATCCGATAGGCAGTATTTGTCTTTTACCTGGCATGTTTGAACCCTTTACATTTAATATGCTTATCAATGTCATTGGATTAAACCAAACGTCTTGATAGTTGTTTCTATTATTTCATCTTTGATTATTCTTTGAGTTTTTCCTGTGGGGATGTTTTCTTACTGTTATCTCCAGGGGGCACATGGGCCACTCCTGGGACATAGGGAAGACAGAGATGGGGCTCAGGTGAGGCTCTCTGCCTCTCCCATGGTAGCTGCTACTCTCCACGCCAGGCTGCATGGGAAGCTGACTTCCTCTGGTGCTACCCTTGCCTCTAGTCTTAATGGAGACCTCTAGTGTGTCCACAGAGAAGACCCCCAGTGCTGCAGGAGCTCCTCTGTATGCTGGTCACTTTCCACCATGGTGACAAAATTTCTGAGGAAATCAGCTCAGGAGGAGGCAAGGCTGATGATAGCTCCTGTTTCAGGTTACAGTCCACATTGGCCCCATTGCTCTTGGCCTGTGGAGGCAGAAAACTTGGTGCAGGAAACGGCTCATCCCATGGCATCTGGAAAGCAAAGGGAAAGAAAGGGGGGATGGGGTCCCCAAGTCCCCTTCAAGTGCATCACCATTGGCGTCACCAATGCCCCAACTTCACACTGGGCCCCACATCCTAACGGTTCCAACATCTCCCATAGTGTCACCCTGTGGACCAAGCCTTCAACAGGGGACTTGGGAGGACACAACAAGCTAAACTACAGCTTTGTGTCTGTCGCTCCTGGGGCTCACACACTGAGGAGGTCTCACACTCAGCCTTCAGCCGGTCGTAAAAAATTATAGCGGATTTCCCCTTATCAGCGTCAAGATGCTGACCTCTGCCGGGTCAGCAAGAGCTCACTTCCCACTTCTAAGGCACCCGGCCCCTCTTAGATCCTGGGTTCTTCATTGCTCTGCGACCTCAGTTCTTGGTGCATGAGTTGGTAATTTTCTGATACTTTCTTGCCGGGATGATGAGGTCAATTCCTTTTTAATAATTCTACATTCAAAATGACAGCAGGAAACCTGGCACAGCTTCCTGAATTTGGGGCACAGTGGTGGCTTGTGGTCAAGGTGGTGATGCCATCTGTAGCCAAATTCTGAGGGTGGGGTTGATGAGGCAGGAATTAGCATATGAGGTCCAAGGATCCTAGACGAGCTGATGCGTAGTCCCTTGGGGGGGGCAGGACATGTCCCTTCTCTAGGGCAATAAAGAGAGTGCCGGTGGGTGGCAGCTGTGTCTCTGAAGTTCTGGCTGATGGAGGAGATGACACCATACAACTGGGCTTTGTGCACTGTCACCGTGGTGGGACTGCAGAACAGCACGGCTGAGGTGATGGCCTTAATGGTCAGTGGTAATGTGATGTCACCCCAGCATCAGGAGAAGAGTCAGCACCGCGTCAGGTGGTTAATGAAAACCACTGATCAGCTATGGTCTTCCCGGGTGAGAGACGGAGCGCCTGGCGGTCTCTCACCCAACGCACGCAACATGAAGATCTGGATCTCACTAGCACACGCCGTGGAAAATCATGGTCCTCTCTGACAAAGCTCACATAAGCCATTCACCAGGTCCAGAGCTGACAGGGTGACAGACCTCCTGGAGGAAGGGCTCTGAACGTCTGTGGCCGGAATGATGGACGAGTGCTTCTCCAAGGGCTCTGTGGATGTTGGCCAGGCTGCCTCTGCAATGACAAGAGATGGCCCATTCTCTCCAAGGGCTGCCGGTCACAGAGGTAAAGCCCACAGCAGGGGGAGTGGACTGTGGTTCTGACACCAGGTGGAATTGGCCAACTCCACCTAATGGTGGTTCGGTGGATCCAGGGACCACATGTGTTGATCCCAAATGAATGACAGGCAGAGATGGTCTTTGTGCGCAGACCCAGTGCCACCATCTCCAGACCTACAGGTCAGACAGGAAGGACCCACTGAAAGGTCACATAACTGTTCCCTCCTCTGCCTGCAAACTATGATGACTAGCACTGCTAGGGGACAGAGAGATGTGAATGGCGGAACGTGGGGTCAAGAGAATAATTCTATCACCTGGGCCCACTGCGCTGACCCCACACTCTTTCTTCTCCAAGAAGCAATTGACCTGCAGCCCTGCCTGGCCTAGGTGGACAGGCTATGTCACGCTCCTCAGCAAGCCACCTGTTATCAGCAGGAGAAACGCAGGCCTGAAATAATGTCCATAAGAGGAGCCCAAGTGACCCTGAATGGGGGACTTTTGTGACCTTTTTCGTAGACCAGATCCTGAAACTCGGGGAGATAGGAACAATTCCTCCTAATCATAAAACTGTAAGAACGTATGGTTAAGAATCCAATTAGAAGCAGTCAGCATGAGTCAAGGTGACCTAGAGTTGTAATGGCAGTGGAGACTTGAAAGTCTGATGTCACTTTGCTGTCAGTCGGAAGTCGCTGGGCAGGACTCTCTGGAAACTTCTATGGGATCCCCAATAAAACTAGAGTGCAGGAGACGCACACTGTCCCTCTCCTGTCTGACAGGACCCACTCTCTCCCTTTTCCTATGCCTTCAGTAAACCCATTTCTGTTGCTCTGAGCGACTTGATTGGAAGAATTGGGGTTGGAAAGGGGTCTTCCTGCTGCCTCAGTTTCCCAGCAGAACCCAGCACTGTGTGACCATTAGCAACACAGTTTCCCAGGAGAGACTGCAGGTCACCCCTACTACACCCATTCACTCGCTCGTTTGCCTTCTGTGAGAACCAGATGGTTGCGGCAGAACCCCAGGCCCACCTGAGGGCTGCCTCCACCCTCCCGTTGGGTGTGTGTGGGAGCAGGCTGGCACCTTCTCTGGCTCCGGGCAAGCGTTTCTCAGCCACGTGCAGGCTTGACCAGGCAGATGGACCCTGGAGATGAGCAGAGGCCCCCCAGCCATCAGCAAAGTGGGTCTCAGCCGGGAGTAGGCCTTTCTGGGTGCACCTGGGTCTGCTGGTTCTATCGCAGCCGCAGCCGAGAGCTTACTCCTGATCCGCCTGCAGGGCACCTTGAGCCCCGTGAGCTCACGGTGACTGGTGAGGGCGGCGTCTGATGCTTAGACACTGATTTCAACAAATGATACTGGTAGTTTTAATAATTTTATTATGTCTGATCTTTACTTAATTTTGTTTTTAAAGCTATACTAGGTAAGTAAGATTCAAAAGATAATCCAAGCCCTCCTGTGTTCTGGAATAGTTTAAATGACACAGATTAATCTGTTATCCTTTAAAGATGAGGTGAAATTCATTTTGCACGCATCCGATCTTGGTGATTTTTTTTTCCAATCCTAGATCTTTAATCAGATTTTCAGCATTTTTATGGAAAAGGGTCTACTCAGCTTTCCACTTCCAGGGTACATCTTGCTGTTCGTGTGTTTCTAAGAAGCTGCCATATTCCTCGTGTGTGAGTGTTGCCAGGGTCGATGATGTAAGCACCTGTGGTTCCCCACCCTCATTCCTATTCTCCCCGTGTCCATCTCGTCCGTCCATCTCTCTCTTTCTTCTTCATAATTAACTTACAAAGGCTCAGCTCTGAAGGGCGGAATTGGACTCAGCCGTGCTTCCTAATTATTTTGTTTACTGCTTCATCATTTCAGCTTTCCTGTTTATTAAATCATTCCTCCTAATTCTCAGAGCTCATTCTTCCTCTCTCCAGCACAGTGCCCGCTCCTCCTGCTTGCAGGCAGAGCCTCCTGATGGGAGGCGCTCTCCTCTCCTCCCGGAGCGTGCGGGGCTTCATTTCTTTCTTGATTTACTCTTTGATCCGAGGATTATCTGTAAGTGGTCCTCTTACTTTTCAAACACTCAGTCATTGCTCCATTTTTATTTCTAGCTTCATTGTTTTGTGATCTGATAATACGGCTTCGACTTTGGTGTTTAATTGTCTTTAAGGGGTTCGTATGCAGCCAAGCACATTTCAGTCTTTGAAAACGGCTCCCGGGAATAGGTTCGCTGTTTCTTTGGAAGTTCATGTGTACTTGGTCCTGGGAGCTCGTGTGAAGGACGTGTGTGCCTTAGGTCTCTGAGCAGGTTCAGCAAGGTTTCCTCTATCTCCCTGTCTCCCTAGTAGTGTGCAGATCAGCACTGTGGTGGGCCACAGCAGGAGGTCACCCTTACAACCCTAAGGCCCCTGCATTTCTCCCATCGCTTGCCTGGAGAATCACGCATGTGTCATGCACCAGCACCTCCCAGGACAACCTCCAGTAGCCCAGGTGATGGGACCCAGTGAGAGGGAGTCAGGACGGAATTCCACTCATGAAGTCGGTGGCTCCTAGAGGAGCCCAGATGTGCAAAGCCAGGCACGCGGGACAGGGGCGCTTCATGGGACCCTCTCCATGCATAGCAAATGAACTTCACACCATCACAACACTTGGCTTGTGTTATCATATCCGTCTTATGTGCTGAGCCTGTGTCCTTACTTTATGTGCTGATCCTGTGTCCTTACTTTATGTGCTGGGCCTTTGTCCTTACTTTATGTGCTGGGCCTGTGTCCTTACTTTATGTGCTGGGCCTGTGTCCTTACTTTATGTGCTGGGCCTGTGTCCTTACTTTATGTGCTGAGCCTGTGTCCTTACTTTATGTGCTGATCCTGTGTCCTTACTTTATGTG
>PVKS010020560.1:0-36605 GCA_004027875.1 Aplodontia rufa | reverse complement strand
TAATGCTTTACAATCTAATACCTTTTTTTTAGAATTATAAAGGGAAAGGGAAGGGAGGGATAAGGGAGGGTAATTGGGGGGGGCACTCCTGGAGATAATTGCAATATCCAGAATATTTACACATTTTATACACATTTTATATTATTTTGTTAAAATCGTGTAAGGTTGTTCAAAAAATAATAATAAATAAAAAAAAAGAAATTGAGATTTTTGAGGATTTTGTAGATTCTGAATATGAGACCCCTGTTAGAGAAATGACAGTGCATGATTCTCTCCAATTCTGTAGAAAGCCTCTTGACTAATTTGATTATTTCCTTGTCATGCCTATTTTTTCAAAGAGAGAGAGAGTGACAGTGAGAAGAGAGAGAGAGAGAATCAATTTTATTTAGTTTTTCATGTTGCTTTCGTTGCTCCGACACTTTGTTGTGTACATGGTACTGGGGTTCGAACCAATTTCCTTGCACATGCCAGGCAAGTGCCACAACTTCTGAGCAACCACTCCTGCCCCCTTCAGACCTATTTTGATGGCAGTACCATGCTGTTTTTGTTACTATAATTCTATAATATAACTTCACATCTAGTATTGCAAAAACATCCATTTCATCTTTTTCTTGCTTAGTAATTTTTTGGTGATTCTAGGTTTCTTGCTGTTCCAAAAGAATTTGAGAATTGCTTTTTCTGTATCTGTAAAGAATGACATTGGTATCTTGATGGAGATTGCATTCAATTGGTAGGGAACTGCATTGAATCTGCTTTTGGTAGAATGACCATTTTAATTATATTAGTTCTGCATAACCAAGATATGGAATGTCTTTCCATCTTCTCAGGTCTTCTTCAATTTCTGTCTTCAATGTTTTATAATTTTCTTTGTAGAGGTCTTTTACTTCCCTTGTTAGATTCATTCCCAAGAATTTTATTCATTTTGAGGATGTTGTAAATGGGACCGATTTCCTGATTTCTTCTTCTACCCTATTATTGTCAGCATATATGAAAGCTACTAATTTATAGGTGTTGATCTTCTAGCCTGCTACTTTGCTAAGTCTGTTTATAAGCTCAAGCAGTTTTCTGGTAGAGTTTTTTGGATCTCCCACATATAGGATCATGTCATCAGCCAAAAGAGACAGTTTGACTTCCTTTCTTCCTATTCTTATCCGTTTGATTTCTTTCTCTTTTCTGATTGCTCCAGCTAGGGTCTCAAGGACTATATTGAATAAAAGGGGTGAAAGCGGGCACCCTTATCTTGTTCCTGAATTTAGTGGTTCGCATATACGGCCTTCACAAAGTTGAGATAAATTCATCTGATCCTTATAGAGTTTTGAGCATAAATGGGTGCTGGATTTTATCAAAGGAATTTTCTGCATCAATTGAGATGATCGTATGGTTTTTGTCCTTAACTCTGTTTAAGTGATGAATAACATTTATTGATTTGTGTATGTTGAACTAGCATAGAGTTGTGGTTGCCTCATAAAAAGTGTTTGGGAGGCTTCCTTTTCAATTTCTTGAAATACCTTAATAAGGAGTGGTGTTAGCTCCTCCTCATAGGTGTGGTAAAACTCAGTAGGGAATCTATCAGGTCCTGGGCTTTTCTTCTTTGGAAGGCTTTTAATTGCTGTATGGATTTCAGTGCCTGTTATTGGACTGCTTAGGCTTTCAATATCATTCTGCAACAATCTGGGGATGTTATATGTGTTTAGAAATTTGTCCATGTCTTCTAGATTATCTAATTTAGAGGAGTATAGTTTTTCAAATGGATGTTCTGATCATCCATTGATTTCCATGGGGTCAAGTAGTGATCACTCCTTTTCCATTGGTGATTTTGTTGATTTGCTTCAATTCTCTCCTTTTGTGAGTTTAGCAAGGGGTCTGTAAATTTTATTTATTTTTTCAAAGAATCAGCTCTTTGATTTGTCAATTCTTTTTATTATTTTTTTATTTTGTTCTCTGTTTCATTGATTTCGGTTCTTATCTTGATTATTTCTTGTCTTTTTCTGTATTTGAGCTTAGATTGTTCTTACTTGTCTAGGGATTTGAGATGGAGCGTAAGCTTATTTATTTGAGATCTCCTCTGGTTTTTAATGTAGGCACTCTGTGCTATAAATTTGTCCCTTAAGAATGTTTTCATGCTGCCCAAAATGTTTTGATATGTTGTGTCCTCATTTTCATTCTCTTCCAAAAATGTCTTGATTTATGTTCTCATGTCTTCTTGGATCCATTCTTCATTTAATAGGGTATTTTTCAATCTCCATGTATATGCATTTTTTTTCAATTATGATCTTTGCTTTTAATTGCTAGGGTCATAGCATCATGGTCTGTAAGATACATTGGAATAACATCTACTTTTTATATTTGTTGAGATTTCCTTTGTGAACTAGAATATGATCTATTTTGGAGAGGATTCATGCACTCCTGAGAAGAAGGTATACTCAGCCAATTTGGGGTGGAATATTTTATAGCTGTCTGTTAAGTCTATTTAATTTATATATGGAGTTGTTCAGACTGGAGATCTCTTTATTGTTGTTTTTGCTTTGATGATCTGTCTATTGCTGATAGAAAGTCTCCCAGTGCTGGGTTTTATATCATGGAATAATTTTTCCACATTGTTGGGAGTGTTGGTTTTTGGAGAGTATATATTTACTATGGCTATATCTTCCAGATGTATTATCCCCTTCAATAGGATGCAGTGGCCTTCTTTATCTCTTCTGATTAACTTATGTTTTAAATCTACTTTTTCTGATATTAAGTATTGCTACTCCAGCTTGCTTTCTTGGTCCATATTCCTGGTAGATTTTTTTTATCCCATCCTTTTACCCTCAGGCTGTGGATGTCATGGGCTGTAAGGTGGGTCTCTTGTAAGGAGCATGTTGTTGGATTTTGTTTTTTGATCCATTCTGTTAATTTGTGTATTTTCATTGGTGCACTGAGACTATTCACATTCAGTGTTATGCAGTTATACATGCAGGATAGTTAGGCAGTTGTGGGTCATAGTCATTGTGTTTTACTAGTGAGTTCTGTGCTTTCTTGGTTGTCTTTTGATAGCATGAACTTTTTTTAATTTCCTCTGTGGATTTTGAGGAGTGTTTGCTTCTTCTTCTATCTGTAGTTTATCTTTGAGGATTGTTTGTGATGCTTGCTTTCTGTTCATGAATGCTGCAAGTTTGATCTTATCTTGAAATGTTCTAATTTCCACATCAAATTTGAAGCTGAGTTTTGTTGGGTACAGTACTCTCAGCTGCAGGTTGTGATCCTTCTGATATTGAAAGATATTCCACAGTCTTCTTGCTTCTAGAATCTAAGCTGTAAACTCAGAGGTGATCCTTTTTTTGTTTGTTTTTGGTTTTTATTTAGAGGTGATATTTATTGGTTTGCCTCTGAATGTGATTTGGCATTTCTTTCCTGGAGATTTTAACATTCTTTCCTTGATTTCCTTGTTATATATTTTGAATGTGATGTGTCTTGGTGAACTTCTCATTTGATTAGTTGTCCTATACGCTGGGTGTCCTATTGTGTGTCCTATATGCTGCTTGGATGAGCATATCTGATTCTATTTTAATATAGGAAAAAATTCCTTTAACTATGTCATGGAGAATTTTCTTTATGTCATTCATTTGCATTTTAATCTCTTCTTATATCCCAATTACTCTTATATTATTTCTTCTGATTTCATTCCAGGCATTTAGAAAATTCTGCTCATGCTATATGAGTTTTATTTCTTTTTTGTCAGCCATGCACTCAAGCTTACTCAGCCTATTCTCATTGTTGGATATTCTTTCTTCAAGAACCAAGGTTCTGATCCATAGAAGTTAGTCTATTATTAAATTCTTCCATCATTCCTCTAATGTGATTGATTGAAGATTTCAGTTCTGTTATTTCCTTTTTGAGTATGTCTATTTCTTTGATAACTTTGTTCCTTCATTATATCTTCTTTTAGTTTAGTGTTCTTTTAGTTCATTGTTACTTTCAGTAATCAGATCATTGATAATTTTTTCTAGGTTTTCATCCTGCTCCCTATCTGTGGGCTCCGTGTTTGGGGAGTTTTGGGTTTGACGTGAACCTTTTCTATGTTGATCATTCATTTTCGAAAAGCTTCTTCTGGAGCTCTGAATTGAAATTCCCTGTTGGAAATCAAGGCAGGTCTCCAGGTGGTTCTTTCTTGCAAGTCCGGGTCAGACACCACCCCTTTGATGACCACCTTCTTCCAGAAAGCTTTTACTTCCTAGAGCCTCATTTTGCTGCATCTTTTGTATCTAGGCTCAAAGGTACTGGTCTGCAACCTGTTGGGGATGTGGGGCAACCTGCTGGGTTGTTGAAGTGCAGCAATGGGGGTGTTTCATTAGTTCCTAGGGTCCCAGAGGTGTGGGGTGTACCTCACTAGGCCTGCCTACTTGCTGCAATGGAACCTAAGATCCTTGGTAGTAGGTACAGGCCCAATTTATCTTGACCTGTGGGTAAGAAGTGCAGCTAGGCTGCTCTAGGCAAGGGTCCTCAGGGGTATCTTGGGTGCCTTCCAGTTCCAGGACCAAAGATGTGGGCTATTCTGTTTGGGGTTCCTACTCAGAGACATCCTGGGTGTGGGCCAGTCTGGACCAGAAGAGACATGGGTCTGGGCATTGGACATTGGCTGAGTGGTGGCTGCTCTGGGAGGGGTTCCTACTTGCTATGTCCTGGGCATCTTCCAGGTGAGGACCAGAAGAGGTCTGGACCAGCACAGGAGTTAGGTGCATGGGTATTGCTCCAGACAGGGGTCCTTCTTGGGGGTGTTCTGGGTGCCTGCTGAGCCCCACACCACAAGAGCTTACAACATTTTCTTGATAGCCAGGCATGAAGTGCTTGACAAAAAGAACTGCTGTAAATAAACCCTCAGTGCTGAGGTGGGAAGATGGAATGGGAGTTATTCAATAGTACTGAAATAGGTCTCAGTCCTACAGTGAGCTTGGGGTCCTGGACTGTGAATTTCATGCCTACTTCTCAGTACCCCACCACCACCAGGTGGGATGGGATGGCTACAGTGAACTGAAGTCAAGAATTCCCTTCCCCATGTTAACTAGGTTTTAATAGAACCCAGCAGGTTAGGCTCTGGCTAAGTATTTTATGCAGGGGGCAGGCCTGTTTAAGAACAGAATGCTTTGGTATTTTTCAGAATGGCTGGCTCCTTTTCCTTCATTCTCCCAGAAACAGGAGAGAGTTTTTCTCCAATATTCACTTTGAGAACTGGTAGAACTCTAGGAGATGAAACTTACAAAAGTGTGTGTGCTCCAATGACCTGGGCCCTCCAGAGTTTTTGTCTCTCAGAACTGTCTGCCCTGAGCCTGTAGCAATTTGTCATTTACAGTTCTGGATTCCCCTTCCCTGGCGCTGGGTCCCACAGAGGTTTCTGCCCTGATAAGTTGTAATTCTCAGTATTTTCCTGTGGGTCTCTCCAACTTGGGAGGCAGCAGCTTTCCTTGTGACCTCATTTCTGCCATGGATCTAAGAAGAGGAATTCAACTTCTCTTTTTCAGTTAGTTCAGCTTTTTACTTGTTAGGATAAAGTGGAAACATCCAAGTTTTTTACATGTCAGACCAAAAACCAGAAGTCTCCCACAGAAGGCTTTTCAATAGAAAGGATGTACACTTAGAACACTTTTACTTAATAACTCATCAAATAGTTGTTTATTGAGTACTTACTATGTGACAGTCACTGACCTAAGCATTTGGGGATACCTGTATATACATTAAAGGATAAAAACACTGTGTCAGGGGAGTATGTATTATGGGAAGTAGGGGAGGGGAAACAGGTTGCAATCTGAAATAGAGTGGGCAGGGTAGGTTGCATTGACAAAATGCTGTAAGCAATTTTGTATAACCTTCTAACAGCTACAAAAATATTGCTCTGATTATCAATTATGCAAGAGAAGAAAATAAAAGAGATTAACACAAGAAATGAGGGAGTCAAATTATCACTGTTTGCAGATGATATGACCCTATACCTAGAAGATCCCCCGAAAAGCTCCACCAGAGGACTTCTAGCCCTAACAAATAAATTCAGCAAAGTACAAGTTACAAAAGCAACATAAAAATCAATAGCTTTCCAATACAGTAATAATGACTCTGCCAGGAAAGAAATAAGGTAAATAATCCCATTAGCCTCAAAATAAATAAATAAATAAAAACCTTAGGAATAAATCTAACCAAGAAGGTGAAAGACCTCTACTGTGAAAACTATAGAACATGGAATAAAGAAACTGAAGAATACACAAGAAGATAAAAAGACCTCCTATGTTCATGAATAGGCAAAATTAATATTGGTAAAATGGCCATATTATCATAAGCAATATACAGATTTAATGCAATCCACATTAAAATACCAATGACATTCTTCACAGAACTAGAATAGCAATGCTAAAATTCATTTGGAATCATAAAAAAAATCCAAAATAGCCAAAGCAGTTCTAGACAAAAAGAGTGATGCTGGAAGCATCATAATAGCTGACTTCAAATGATACTGCAGAGCTATAGTAACAAAAGCTGCATGGTGCTGGCATAAAAACAGACATATCAACCAGTGGTACAGAAGAGAAGACACAGAGACAAACTCATGCAGATATAGACATCTGATCCTTGACAAGGGTGCCAAAAGCACACATTGGAGAAAGGATAGACTTTTAAACAAATGGTTCTGAGGAAACTGGTTATCCATACGTAGAAGAAAAAAACTAGACCCTTGCCTCTCACCCTGCACAAAAGCCAACCTCAAGTGGATCAAAGGCCTAGGAATTAGACCAGAAGCTATGCAATTCTTAGAAAGAAAGAAAAATAAAAGCATAGGACCAACGCTCCCACCATGCAGCTGCAAGCAACTGCATTCTCAATAGGACCGGTAAAGCTCAGGGAATAATGCCAAGAATTTCAAAAAGGATAGCATCAAATTAAAAAGCCCTGCACAGCAAAGGAAACAATTAGGAATGTGAAGAGAGAACCCACACTAAAAGAGAAAAAATCTTTGCTTGTTACTCTTCTGACAGGATTCATATCTAGAATATTAAAAAAAAACTCAAAAAACTTATCAAGAAAACCCAATTAATAAATGGGTAGATGAACTAAAACAGACACTTCTCGAAAGACAAAATACAAATGGCCAATAGATACATGAAGAAATGTTCAACAACTTTAGCAATTGGGGAAATGAAAATCAAAACTACATTGAAATTTCACCTCATACCAATCAGAATGACAGTCATCAAGAATACAAATAATAATAAATGTTGGAGAGGATGTGGAGAAAAAGGAACACTTTTACACTGCTGGAAGAATTGTAAATTAGTACAATCACTATGGAAATCAGTCTGGAGCTTTCTCAAAAGACTAGGAATGGAACCACCTAATGACCCAGCTATACCTGGTCTTGGTATTTATCCTAAAGAACTGAATTCATCACACTATAGTGACACATGCATAGCCATGTTTATAGCTGCACATTTCACAATAGCCAAACTATAGAGCAAGCCTAGGTGTCCATCAATGAATGAATGGATAAAGAAAATGAGGTATACGTACACAATGGAGTTTCATTCAGCTGTAAAGAAGAATGAAATTGTATCATTTGCAGGAAAATGGATGAAACTGGAGGCCATCATGTTAAGTGCAATAAGACCAACTCATAAAGACAAGAGTTTTATGATTTCTCTCGTATGTGGAAGCTAGAAAGGAAAACGGGAAAGAAAGTTTCAGGGGTTGGGGAATCTCGTGAAAATCAAAGGGAAACCAGTAGAGTAGAAGAAAGGAGTGAGGAGGAAGGGGTGCAGAAGGAAAGCAGAAATATTGGGGTATAATAATGACCAAATGATATTACTCTATTGTGTACATGTCTGAATATATAGCAATGAATTATGTATAATTATAATGCACCAACAAAAATATGGAAAAATCTTACTCTACTTTTCATAGGATTTGTATTTTTATTTGCACATATTAATTAAACTCAGTTACAAACTGAGCTAACAACCCCCAGCCCCACATGGTAACTTTGTAAAATACAAAAATAAGTGCCATACCCACAAAAATATTAGTATTTCAGACCTTAAACTATCCTTTAAAATATCATGGTACCCCAGAAAACCAAAAGAAACCATAGTGACCACTGAAGGGAAGAAGCTGGGCTGGTTCTGAATGCTGAATGCGAGGGCGCAGGAACCACTGCTGTCCCTGGGAACCTCCATAAGCGACTTATCTCTTTGTACAGCAGCCTTTTCGTCTACATAATGTGGATTAATAAAATCCTAAAATCTTAAGATATATTATCTCACATAGCAAGAGGGACTTAAGATGTGATTAAGAGTGTTGAGATGAGGAGATTATCCGGGATTATCTGGGGGAATCCAGTATTATCAAAGAGTCCTTATAAGAAGAAGGTAAGGGAGTTGCAGTCAGGGAGAAGATACAAGGACCAAAGCAGAGGATGAAGAAGATGCTACTCTGCTGGCTTTCAAGGTGGAGGCCGGAGGTGGTGAGCAAGAAAAGTAGGCAACATCTATAATTCGGAAAAGACAAAGAAACAAATTCTCCCCTGGAGCCTCCGGAAGGAGCACAGCCCTGGGAAACCATTTCCAACTTCTGACCTCCAGAAATGTAAGAAAATAAATGTGCAGGGTCTTCGGTCATGAAGTGAGTGGTAGTCGTTACAGCAGCCGCAGGGAACTTGTTTTTCTTGAATTTAAGAGTAATTCTATTATAAGACATATTCAATGATGACCATTATAACATTTCAGACTGCAATTTTTTATAAAAGGTATGTTGAGTGTCCTGGCAAAATGTAGTATATTTTAAACTGTAAAATATAAATACATTAACTTACTACAAAATCACAAATATTTGAAATTTCAAAGTTCGTTTTTGACAACAATATGATGTGTTGATATATGTAAACGTCTTTCCTTTTTATGGTTTTTTTAATTTTTTATGGGTTCTTTTCAGATGTACATGACAATGGAATGTACAATGACATAATTGTAAAACATGGAACATAGTTGCTCTAATTCAGTCCCCAGTATTTCCCCTTCCCCCAACCCCATTCTCTTCCCTCTGCTCGACTGCTCTTTCTGTTATTTACTAATAGCTGTTTTTTTTCTTCAAGAGAGAGGGACAATGAGAGAGAGAAAGACATAATCAATTTTATTTAGTTTTCCATGTGGCTTTTGTTGCTCAGACACTTCGTTGTGTACGTGGTGCTAGGGTTTGAACCCACGACCTCATGCATGCCAGGCAAGCGCCATAACTGCTGAGCCACTGCTCCAGCCCCACTAATAGCTTTAAAAAAATTAATGTCTTGTTGATGAGATCCACAATGGGAACCTTTTATACTGCCCTGCTGGAGTCCCTTTGCCCTTCCAGATAGCCCCAGGGCAGGCTGCTTTAGGGAGGCCTTGGGGTAGCTACCTTGCAAAGGGTCACATCCCTTGGCCCCAGCCTGCTAAAAGTGCAGCTCACAACTAACACAGCCCACTCTGTGCAGCCCTCACCTTTAGACTGCTCAGGTATAAGTCAAAGACCAGATCCTGTGTTCCCCCAATTCTAGGGGACACAGGCCTCCCTATAAATGGTGTCCTTGGAAGCTCCTCTTAGTTGACTTGAGCTAGGAAGGGAGCAACCCACTCCCACTCCAAGTCAGCAGGGAGAGTTCTCGGCTGATGCACCTTCTCCAAACATTCCCTCCCCTGCCTGTTCCATTTCACCACCTCTTCTAGAAAGGGTAGAGAACTACACAGGCAAAAAAAAAAAAATTGTGATTGCTTACACTATCCACACAAGTGCTTCAGTTTTCAATTCCTCAATTCAGATTACAGGAGCTCCAGACCTGCTGCGCAATTCTCAGCTTTTGGAGACTCTGCTGGAGTCTCAGATGAAACAAAAAACAAATGTTCACACAAGAATTGGTCCTGGTGGCCTGCAAGGGAAGACCAAAGTGCTATGAGGGCTGATGTTTGTGCGTGTTTATTATGAGCACTTCACATGAGTGACTGACTGTGATCCTCACACTGTCATCTCTCTTTTACATATGGGGAAACTGAGGCTGAGGGAGATCAAGTATTTTACTCAGAATCATAAAGTAAATGTCAGGGTTAGGATTCAAATGAGTGCAGTCTGCTCTTCACTCAGTATTTTGAGTGTAAGGGTAAGACCTGAAGCTGGACTACTCTGACTTACAAAAGAGAGATCTGAAGGCGACAGTGGAATGAGGATTGGGAGACAGGAAGTGGTAATGAAGCTAAACTGTAATGAAGAGAGAAATTTCTTCTTCACTAACCCTCCTCCTCTCTTTTTCTCCTTCTTCTCCTTTTTAATTTTGTGGTCCTGGGGATGGAACCTAGGCATACTCTCCCACTGAGCTATATCCCCAACCCCTTTTATCTTTTTAGATTGACCTAGGGTCTCATTAAGTTGCCCAGGCTGGCCTCCAACTTGTATCCTCCTGCTTCAGCCTCCTGAATAACTGGGATAGTGAAGAGAAGCTTCTAAGAATGCTGTTTCAGTTCCTTTGCCACAGATTGCATTTAAGCATCTCCTCCCCTGAGAGTTCAGGGGAGCCCAGGTTGCTTTCTGAGAGCAACACTGAAGTCTGTGCTGGGTTGGTGCAGGGGGAGAACAGAAAGACCGACTCAGGCAAGGGAACGGCTGCTGGCATCCACCTTGCCTTAACTTACAGGAATAGTTTCCCTATACGCAACCCTGGTTTAGTCATAGAGTCTTGGGGCTTTAGAAGGGTTCTAATAGTTATTTTAATGTGTGTTTTAAGCAATTACTCAATGATAACAGTTCCTTGTAGAAAATATGAACAAAAGCATAAAATAAAAATTGTCCTTGATCTCTCTCCGCAGACATAATCACATAAGATGCTGATATATACATTCATTCAAGCTTTCTCTGCACAAATATATTTGTTCTTAAGCTTTATTTTAAAATGGGATCAGAGTAAAACCGTGAACAAACACAAAAATTTAATTTCAAAGAACAAAATAAAATTAAATAAGTAAAATTGGGATCACACTGTCATATGTTTGTTTATTTGTGGCTCAGAGGATTGAAACTCAGGCCTTGTGTATGCAAGTTTGGCAAGCAATCTACCAGTGAGCCAAACCCCAGACCCTGTAACGTGTTTTTAAAATGTAATTTGAGCAACTTTGTGGGTATGATTTCAGGTCAATCAACACTCTCCTTTAACAGATTTATTTTATTTATTTATTTAGTTAGTTTTGCAGGATGCCCTCCTCTGAGCTTGTGGTCCTCCTGTCTCAGCCTCTCTAGTAACTGGGATTACAGGTGTGTGCCACTCTGCCTGGCCTTCAACAACACTTGAATATCTGCAAAACAGTCCATTTCATTGAAGAACCATAACACATTTAATAAAACTAGTGTTATTACCTGTGTGTAATTGTGTTGGTCACATTTTGTTGCTCTGAGACAAACAACTTAGAGGAGGAAAGAGCTATTTAGGCTCATGGTTTCAGTCCATGGTTGGCTGGCTCCATTGCTCTGGGCCCAAGGTGAACAGCATGGCATAAGAGTGCTCATCTCATGGCTGCAGGGAAGCAGAAAAAGAAAGAAAGAGACCTCACAGGGCATGGTGACACACTAGTGCAATTGCAGCTACTAGGGAGGTTGATGCAGGAGGATTGCAAGTTCAAGACCAACCTTGGCAACTTAAACCCTCAGCAACTTAGTGAGCCATGCCTCAAAATAAAACATAAAAAGGACTCAGTGATAAAGCACCCTGAGTTCAATCTTCAGCATCACCAAAGGGAAAAAAAATTGAAAGGAAGGGGTTTGGAATGATATACCCTTTTAGTGCATGGCACCAAAGACACAATGCAACTAACCAGGTTTCACCTCCTATAGTTTCTACTTCCTCCCAGGAATGCTATCAAATGATTAATCCCTCCATGGATTGATTAATCCACTGATGATTCTCATGATCCAATCATTTCCCCAAATCCCCACATTGCTGCATTGGGGATCAAGCCTTTGACACATGAGTCTTTGGGGGACTTTCCAGATCTACAGCATTACAGTAATGTTTCCAATTCTTTATTCTCCCAAGCAATGCTCCAGCGAATATTGTCATGGCTAATTCTCTGTACACAGCCTCAATTGTGTTCTTAGGGAGAATTTCTAAAATGGAATTCCCAGGACAAAGAACAAGGACACTTGAGGTTTCTAATATACATTTCTTTGACAAACCCTTGACTCTACTTGCAATAATTTTTTACCTGATAATGTAGAGAACACAATGAGATGACTTGTTTTGAGAGTTATAATTCTGAGCAATCTAAAGAAGCACTAGGGAGAGATGTAGAAGTAATAGGATCTTGAGAAAAAGGCAAGATCATTTTCACAATAGGGATACCTTGGGAGAAGAATCTGTACCTGCATGGTCAGATATCTGTACTAGATCCAGGAAGAGATCAGGGAAAGGGGTGTGAGGATATGATTACAGTCTCCTGTGTAGAGTTTGAGAGGAAGTGTAGATTTTGTATTTCTAAACTTAAAAAAAATATCTTGACAATCTTCTTACAAATACTTTCAGTGAGGACAGGGGTGTGCAGGGGAGTATTCAGGGGAAGACGGGAAGGCTGCCCAGGGAAACTTCTTGTGCACTCAACACAAGAGGAATGTTGGGAATTTTTAAAAAACAGTTCTAATTGAAATTATCTCAAGCAGGAAAAGGAGAAGGTTTATTTTATGAAGGGTCAAAGACTGTAGTAGGAAGGCAACAAGAAACAATTTTTCATTAGCATTGCTGACCAGGTCCAAAGAACATCTAAGTCTTGATGTTGAACTATGTTGAATAATGTTCCCCAAAATTCATATCCACCTGGAGCTTCAGATTGCAACCTTATTAGGAAATAAGACCTTTGCCGATATAATTAGTTAAGATGAGGTCATACTGGATAAGGGTAGACTCCAAATTCAATGATTTATGTCCAAATTTATGATTTATGTATAGGAAGGTCATGTGACTGGGCATGGTGGCACATGCCTGTAATCCCAGTGACTCTGGAGACTGAGGCAGGAGAATAGTAAGTTCAAGGTCAGCCTCAGTAATTTGATAAGACCCTAGGTAACCAAGCAAGACCGTATCTCAAACTAAAAAATAAATAAAAATAAAAAGGTCTGGTGATGTGGGAATCTCCAGTAAAAATAATAATTATTATTATAATTATTATTATTATTATTATTATTATTGTGAAGGCCTGGAGACACAAGAGGAAAGCCATGTCACAAGGTAGGCAAAAAATGGTATGAACACCAAGGATTGCCAGCAACCAGAGGTGAGAAGGAGACGTGGAAGACCTTCTCCAGAGTCTTCAAAAGAAACCAACCCTGCCAACACTGATTTTGGACTGCTAGACTCCAGAACTCCAGAGGCATGCCATCCAGTTTGTGATTATTTGTCATAGTGGCCCTACGAAACTGATACAAATGTTAAGGAATTGTGTCCCCTAAGCAAAATAAAAAATGTAAAGGCAATAATTAATTGGCCTCCCTTTGTTTTTAATAAGTGGTTCTTTAAAGTAATTAAGCCACAAGAACCAAGCTCCCACCTCTCATGGGAGAACTGGGTGGCTAAAGGACTGGACTCTGTTTCTGATGGATGAGGGAAATGATATAAGAAGATGGCCACAAACATCAGTGGTCTACATGATGCCCTCTCTCACTGGGCCTGAGCAGATGGTGCCACAAGGCCCAAACTGTTCCCTCTTAACTTTCCCCTAAATAAGCCCCCTTGGAGGGATCCAGCCCAAGGCAAGCCATGGTCCAGGAGTCGGTGATGCTACAGACATCCTGAACTCGTCCACCTCCAGGAAGAACATCAGAACCTCAGAGGATCCTTCCAGGAGCACACGTGCATGTGTGACATGGGTGACCTATGTCTCTCCCTTTTAGGGAGAGTGGGGGTGATGGTTAAGCATATGGAAGGCTGTCTAAATTTGAATCCCAGCTGTGTCACTTTATAACTCTGTGACATTGAGCAAATTTAATGTCTTTGTGTCTCAGTTTCCTTGTCTGTAGAATGAGGTTAATACTGCTTCATGTTGTTGAAAGTTTAGAATAAATAAATGCATAATGCCTTAAATGCATTGTCTGGTATAAGCACTGGAAGAATGTTAGGTATTGTGTGCATTAAGCACCCTCTACACCCAGTAAGTAGGTCTCTGCTTTCTTTTTAACGCAGTGTTGAGTGCTTATCAATCTATGGGGACTTGCTGAGATTAGCTGCTTCTCCTTCCCTCTACTCATCAGCTACTTTAGGAGCCAAAATAAAAGAAATCACTTATAAAAAGGACACACACACAATGTAACAGGAGGGACATGGAACCAAGAAAAATACAAAAGATTGGAAAAAAAAAAAACAACCTTAACTAACAGTGTCACAAAGAGCTCTTCTCATGAATGAAACTTGTGTGTAAAAAAGGAACAAAAGATTTTGAAAACCATTTGGAGCAAGACAACCCCATAAGGAACATACTGCTGAGGGCTAATGACACTGTATTAAAATAGGACAGACAGAGAGCAGGTAAACTCAAACTTTGTTCTGCAGGACTCAGCTTCAGCATCATCCCACATAGAACAATCACCATTTGGAAAGAAATGAAGCCTAAATAGCTAAGGAAAGTATAAGTGAGTCCCAGCCTAAGAGCAAAGACATCTCAGGGTCACAGGGAATTTTAGTCCTGGCTGCAGAACCTGTCAGTAAATAGAGGAATTGTGAAGGTATGGGGAGCCAGGAGAGAAGAAGCAGAAATGTATCCTGATCTTTGAAATAAGTTTAAATGTGAAAGATTCTAAAGTCAGGGGAACTGAATTTAAAAAGCTTAACATTTTTAGAATGTGTGTATACACAAGAAAAAAAAGTGTGATCATTTGGAGCAAGCAGGAGTTCCCCTGTGACTCAATTATACCTTTAGCCTTGAAGCCCTCTCTAAGCCCCCTTTCACCTCACATCCTCTAACCTACACCTCTACAGTGTGGAGGACATTAAGTTCTATCATTATTCACTGGTGTGATAGACAGAATAATAGCCCCTCAGAGACACCCACATCCTAATTCCCAGAACCTATGATTATGTATGTCACACTACAAGGAGGGATTAAATCAGTAGATGGTTTTAAAGTTGCTAATCAACCTTGAGATGACCTTGACCTGGGTTATTTATTTGGACACAATTTAATCACAGAGTTCTTATGAGAGAGAAGCAGGAATTTCAGAGAGAGATGTGATGATGAAAGTAGAGGTTAGAATGATGTACTTTGTAGATTGAAGGAACCATGAGCCAGGGAATGCAGTAATCTTCTAGAAGCTGGGGAAAGACAAGGAGAAAGAATCTCCCCTACAGCCTCCAGAAGGAACTCAGCTCTAACAAAATTCCAATTTAGCCTGTAAGACCTATCTCAAAATTCTGGCCTTCAGAACTGGAAGGTAAGGCTGAAAGTGGTGATTCAGCAGTTGGAGCACTTGCCTGGCAAGTGTAAGGACCTGGGTTTGAACGCTTGCACCACATACACAACTAAGTGTCGAAGAAACAAAGACCAGATGAAAAGCTAAATAAATTTGATTCTCTAAAAAACAAAATAACTGATTTAAGTCACTGAATTGTCTTAATGTGTTATAGCAGCAATAAGAGACTAATACATCCAGTCTCCACATTCTCTTATAATTATTTTCCAATCAATTAAAAGGACTCTTTTTCTCTATCTGATCCCCTTGCCTGTCTGCCTTGCTTACTCTGCATGGCTTTCTCTATCAGGCTGCAACAAAGACTTCAGTTAACTCAGACTTCCCATGCCCCTAATTTTGCTGTCAGAAAAAAAAGGACATACTTCTCTCTCGATTCCAATTTAACAGCTCCCTTGGAAATGTTGTTGTCATCATGCTTGCAGGGACCAAGATGAGCAGTGCCCTGTCCCCACCACCCCTTGGCTTGAAATGGGAGGCAGAGAAGTTAAGCAGTTGCCCAGTAGGGAGGAGGTGTTAGTGCACAGAAGTGCCGATGTCCATTTGCTTCCCCACGCTCAAGTTCTTTGAAGGATCTTTTCTGTTCTGTCCAGATCAGAACCCTACAGCAGATTCAACTCTCAGTAGATGCTCAGCTATAGCTCTTGCTCCCTGGGTTCGTGTCTTCAGTGAGCTGTGCCAATGGGAGCATTTGCTCTCAAAGAAGATAAATGTTTGTCTGTAGTGCATATGAGCTCCTAACTGGTATAATAGGAGACAGGGTTCCTCTTAGTGCATAATTCAATATTTTAAAATCACTTAACTAAGAGGGGTCATCCCTCGATCCTGTTAAGTCTGGTAGTTGAAATTGCTGCAAATGTGTTTTAAAGGGAAAAGAAATGAAGACTTCAGGGTGGAATGATTTTTGCTGTCTGGTGTGGAAGTCCATAATAATTTTTTTAGCATTCTCTCTTGTGTTCCCATCATTCCCTTCTGTAGAAGCACCCAGTGATGGCATTGAGCTGGTCTCTCAGATGTCCTCTCTCTCAGGACATTTCTCTTATCAATAAATGGCCTGTTGAGTTGTTTGAGTCCCTTATAAATTCTGGGTCCTAATACTTTGTCAGATGAAGAGGTTACAACTATTTCATCCCACTCTGCAGGGCTTTTCTGCACTTTCTTGGTTCTGTCCTTAGCAGTGCCGAAGCTTCTTAGCTTGATATGAGCCCATTTGTCTGTTTTTGCTTTTGAAGCCTATACTAGTAAGGTCTTATCAAAAAGAAATCATTGCCTTTACCAAGATCTTGAAGTATTCCTCCTTTCTTTTCTATTAGGAGTTTGATCGTTTCGGACCTTACATTTAGGTTTTTGATTTTTGCATATGGTGAGAGGTAGAAAAGGAGGGAGAGAGAGAAGCTGGGTAATAGGTACCCAAATGCAGTTCGATAGGAGAAGCTACCACACTAGTTTCTTTCAAAAAATGATTAAGTATTTCAAAATAACAAGAAGAGTTTGAAGTTTCTCAACACAGAGAAATGATAAAAGTTTGAGGAGATAGAAGTACTAATTACCCTGACTTAACATTGCACATTGTAACTGTGTGTCAAATTATCCTACTCCAAGTATAACATTATGCATCACATTTTTAAAATGGCCTCTTTCCAGATGCAGAGCTCAGTGAAGCCTAGCCATGCTCAGTGTAGCATGAGGCTGTAGGTGAACCAACGTGAGAGCACATTCCTGGGGAAGCAGTCAGGCTGGAGCAGGACCTGTGCCTCCCTGCAAGACGCCAGAGAGAAAAGACCAGGCACCAAACCTCCGAGCGGTGTCCCAAGCATAGCCTTTAACATAGTAAGGTCAGGGAGGTTAGCAGCTGCAAAAGACTGAAGGACAGAGCCAAACTCGGGGTTGAACCACCATGAAAGGGAGATGAGGAATACCAATCTGGATCATTCTGGAGAGGCACTGCAGACATTGACGGAGACTTTGGGTAGATCATTAATCTGTCACCAGACCTGCCCCAATTTTAGGCAGTCTTGCATGATCTTCCTTTAAAGGGACCGGATATAATAACTTCCTCTTTCACTTCTTCCTACAGTTGCACTATTCCTTCTACAAGCATTTACTGTGAATCTCTATCATGCTCATGTTACAAGAGGAAGATTATGGTATTGAGAGTTTAGATTTCTCCTTGAATCAATGCTCAAGAGTGCCATTTATTTAAAATTCAGTACCTGTACACAGCTTGTGAGCACATCATATTTTAGTGTCTGTCTGTGTTTAGTCAAATGCTGAGAACATATGTCTCTTTGTAAATCTACTCCCAGGACTGCTAAAAGTGATTCAGAAAACACTCCTTAATGTGCCAGTATCCATCTTTCCCTTCTAGTGGAAAGGGTTCCCTCAGAAAGAGTTCACTGATTTGTCACCAGACCCGCCCACTTCAACATGCTCCCTCATCAGCCTCTGACCCCTAGGAAAGGAACATCTAGATTGACATTCCCAGGTAAGGTGGACAGACACTGCGTGCTGGCAGCAAGCTCACAGCACCCATCCATCTCCCACATTTCATGACGATGCTTCCAAGAAAGAAGTAAAAAGTGCCAGACGGCACTGCAGAAAAACAAAGACACTAAAATTCAAGAAGGGAGTAAAATTTGTTTATGGACCTCACTAAAAAAAAAAAGAGTTGCTGAGTATTGAGTCCCGAAAGCCACACTGCTACTGTTCTTCAGGACATTTGGTGGGACTGGGAGGAGACTGCATATGCTATTTGGGGGCCTGAGTTACTGCTTATTATTGTTGCTATATTCTGTTTGTTTTAATCAAGGTCTGTTTTCAGTGGACATCACAATTTAACCAGATTTTGAATCAACAACCCAAGAAATCCTAATGAGGAAATGACTTCAACAGAGCATTCTTGAGGCTTAAGGCATGAATCTCACACAGGATACTCTAGCCAGAGTTTTACAGAACAACAATCATCATGTATGCAGTGGCTACTGTGTTCTTAAGCATTTTCATATCTTGTTTCATTTAAGTCTTAGAAAACTCCTCCTCCATATGATTATCATTTTTCCCATTTTGAAGTAAGAACATTGAGATTCAGAGGTAATAAGTAACGTATCCAAGGTCACATTATGGTAAGTGGTGGAGCCAGGACCAAGATTCAGGTCTGCATAATTTCAGAACCTGTGTTCATTCTGTTTACCTTACTGCTTCCCAGCTGCTCTGTTCTGAGGATTCTGGAATGTTTCAATGGGACATTGTGAAAGGGCTCAGATCCACTGAAGAGAAGTGTTATAGAAAGTGGTTCCTATGAAGTAAATCCTGATCTACTGCAGATGGTCTGTCCCAAGCAAGATTCACAGGGCTTCTCAGTGTTCCACCCTAAGAATAAATTGCTGGGGCTGGAGCGGTGGCTCAGAGGTTTCGGCGCTTGCCTGGCAAGCACGAGGACCCGGGTTCAAACCCCAGCACCACGTACACAACTGAGTGTTAGAGCAACCAAGGCCATGCGAAAAAACTAAATAAAGTTGTTTCTCTCTTTCTCTGTCTCTCTCACTGTCCCTCTCTCTTTAAAAAAAAAAAAAAGAATAAATTGCTTAGCTTTGAAGTATGTAGACATCTGCACAGTCTTTCTAAACACCACCAACCAATTTTATCTTGCGTACCAGCTCCTTATTCAAAGAGTATCATTGGGTATTAGCCGTATACCAAAAATGTTCTAAGCATCAGAATCTCTGGGTAGAAAGTAGTAGATAAGGCAGATGTTTATGGTTGACCAACTTCTTTATAAAAACTTCCTATGTCCCCCAAAATTTATCAGCTTAATGAAGAAACATTAAATTAAAGAATACTTAAAATGATGGAAATATGCACTCATGGATTGGAATACTCAGTATTGTCAGATGTCAATTCTCTACACATTGATCTGTAGTCTCAGTGAAAATCCCAGCAGATCTTTTTTATAGAATTTGACAGGCTGATTCTAAAACTTAAATGGAAAAGAAAAGAACCTAGTTAGACCAAAACAGTACTGAGAAACAAGAAAATGTTGGAGAACTCATACTACCTGATTTTAAGACTTTCTCTACAGCTGCAATAATAAAGACTGTGTGGTATTGGTGAAAGAATAAACATACACATGAATCAGTGGAATGGAAAACAGAATCCAGAAATAGATCCTCATTATAGGGTGAATTGACAAAGGTGCTAAGATAATTCAGTGGAGATAAGGTAGTCTTCTCAATAAATGACTAGAATAATCCAAGTAAAAACAAGCCACAAACCTCAGTTCGTATTCTGTACCATATTTTAAAATTTTGAAAAAAAATCATACATCCAAATAAAACTTTAAAGCTTCTAGAAAAAACTTGTGTTAAGCAAAATTTTATAGATATATAATCCACAATTTGATGAATTAAACTTCAAAAAATTAAAATTATAACCTTTAAAAGACACTGAAAAGAAGATGAAAATACAAGCCATAAACAAGGAGAAAATATTTGCAAAACACCTATCAGATGAAAGACTTCTCTTCAGAATACAAAAAGGATATTTACAACTCAATAATAGAATTGTTTTTAAAGAAAAAATAAAGAAAACTCTGGCAAAAGATTTGAGCAACTACTTCAAAAAATGCTGGCAAACATTATTGGAGAGAATTCAATTAGCATGGCCATTATGGAGAACAGTAGGGAGGTTCCTCAAACAACTAAAAATAGGAACTGGGGGTGTGACCCAGTGGTAGAGCACTTGCCTAGCATGTGTGAGGTGCTGACTTCAATCCCCAGCACCACCAAAAAAAAAAAAAAAAAGCTAAATATAGGTGTACCATATGATTCAGCTATTTCACTTCTGGGTGTATAGTCAAAGGAAATGAAATCAGCAAACCAAAAAGATACCCACATGCTCGTATTTGTTGTGGCACTAAGCTAAGATATGGATTCAGCCTGGGTGCCAATCAACAGATGAATGGATAAAGAAAATGTGATGCATACACACACACACATACAATGGAGTATTATTCACCCACACAGAAGAATGAAATCTTATCATTTGCAGCATTCATTTCCGGTGGACAATATGTTATGTGAAATAAGCCTAACTCTGAAAGATAAGTACTCCATGTTCTCTCTCTTACATGGAAGCTAAAATATAAATGCCTGAAAAAGTTTTTTTAAAAAGCTGACCTGAAAGTAGAATAGTGATCACTAGAGCTTTGGAAAAGGCATTGTGGGTGGGGAGAAATGGTGGTTGGACTTGATCAGTGTATGCTGCACGTGTACTTAGAAATATCACACTGAACCCCATTAATAGGTGTTAATGAAGTGTACACGTATAAATGTGCACCAACAAATTCCACCGTTATAAACAACTATAATGCACCAATAAAAATATGGAAAAATATGTTAATAAAAATGCTTTAGAAGAGAATATATAAATGACAAATCAGCATACAAAAAGATATGCAACATCATTAATCATCAGGAGAATGTAATAAAGCCACAATGAAATAATACTACACAGCCACTAGAAGAAAGGGTTTTTTTTTTAAATGAGACATACGTAAACTACTTCACGCAACAGCAGCAGAATGCACATTATTCTCAAGATTACATGGGAAATCCATCAAGATAGACCACATTCAAGGCCATAAAATCCCCCTTTCAAATTTAAAAGAACAAAAATCACAGTGGAATTTAACTAGAAATCAATACTAGAAAGACAATGGGGAAATTATAAAATGCTAGGAGATTTAACTTTTTTTAAAATTTGGTGATATTCCAAATTATATTTTATATCATGTTTTGTGTGCATAATCCCATCAGTATGTACAATTGTACAGAATGCTGAGTTTCATTGTGCTGTACGTGTGCAAACATAAAAAACACAGTTTGATCAGTTACATTCCCCAATGACACTTCTTCCTTTCCTATCTCCTCTCTCTACCCTAATAGTTACCCATCTACTTTCATATCTTCCTTTTTTAATCTGTTTTCCCCCCTCTAACTTCCACATATGAAAGAAGACATAAAATACTTCTCTGAGTCTGACTTATTTCAATTAAAATTTTGGTCTTCAGTTCCATCCATTTTCCTGAAAATGATACAATTTTGTTCTTTGTGACTGAATGAAATTACTTTGTGTATACATACCACATTTTCTTTGTCTATTTATCTGTTGACAGACACCTACCCTAGTTCCATATCTTGGCTATGATGAACTGTACCATAATAAGCATGGGTTATGTTATTATGGGTTATGTGTGTATCTCTAAAGCATTCTGACTTTAATTCTTTTGGATAAATACAAGAAGTGGTACAGCTGGATCAAATGGTAGTTCTATTTTTTTGCATTTTGAGGAGCCTCCATATTGATTTCCATAGTGGCAATACTAATTTACTTTTCCAACGGCATCTCTAAGCATTTCTTTATCCCTAAATCCTTACCGGTGTTTATTGTTATTTATAATGTTGATGATTGTCATTCTAACTGGAGTGAGATAGAATCTCATTGTAGTTTTGATTTGTATTTTCCTGATGGCTTAAATAAATTCAAATGCTTTTGGGCATTTGCATTTTTTGAGAAAAGTCTGTTCAGCTTGCCCATTTATCAAATGGGTTATTGCTTTTTTAGTGTTGAGGATTTTTAGTTCTTTATATATTCTGGATATTATTCTTCTGTCAGAAGAGTAGCTAGGAAAGATTTTCTCCCATTCTGTCCATTGTCTCTTCACTCTGTTCATTGTTTCCTGGAAGCAATTTGATACCATCCTATTTATTGATTCTTTCTCATATTTCATGATCAATAAGGGTACTATTTAGAAAGTCTTTGACCACTCCCATATTTTGAAATTTTCCACCTTTTTTTTTCCTAACAGTTGCAAAGTTGCAAAGTTTCTGGTCTTATACGAGTTGAATTTTGTATAGGATGAGAGATAAATATCTAGTTTCATTATTATACATATGGATAACCAGTTTTTCCAGCAAAACTTGTAAGAGGTTATCTTCTCCAATATGTTTTCAGCACCTATCTGAAGATTCAGATGATTGTAGTTCTGTGGGTTTGTTTCTGTGTCTTCTCTGTTGCCTTGGTCTAAATGTCTGTTTTAAATGTTTCAAATAGTCCTGTAGCATAATTTGAAATTAGTTTTTGTGATGCCTCTGGCATTGCTCCTTTTTCTTTTAAGGATTGCTTTGGCTATTCTGGGTCTTTTTGTTTTTCTTCCATATGAATCTTAGAATTTTTTTTCTAGTTCTGTGAAGAATAACATTTATTTTTAATAGGAACTACACTTACTTTGTAGATTGCTTTTGGTAATATGATCACTTAACAATATTACTTCTGACTATCCATAAACATGGGAAGCTTTTCCACTTTCAAGTGTCTTCTTCAATTTCTTTCTTTAGTAAACAACACACTTCTAAATAATGTTTGAGTCAAAGAAAAAAACTCAAGATAAAATTTGAAATATTTTTGACTAAATAAAAATAAAAATAAAATTTGCCAAAAATGTGAAATGTCATGAAAGTAATTCCTGGAAGGAAATTTAGAGCATGGAATGTATTTACAAAAAAAAACATAATAAAAGAGAAAGAGAGAGAGAGAGAGAGAGAGAGAGACAGAGAGAGAAACAAAAAAGCAATAATCTAAGTTTCAACCTAAGGCAACTAGGAAAACAAGAGCAGATTAAACCCAAAGTAAGCATTTAAAACTCCAAATAATAAAAATTAGAGAACAAGTCAATGAAATTGAAAAGTAGAAATCAAGAAATAAAATCAATGAACACAAAAGCTTAGTCTCTGGGAAAATAAATAAAACTTGCAAGCCTCTAGCCAGACTCACAAGATAAAGAGAGAGAGAAAAAAGTTACTAGTATTAGGTACCTTGATGTTTGTAGCAGCTCATTTCCCAATAGCAAAGTTATGGAACAACTCCAGATGTCTGTCAACAGAACAATGGGAAAGAAAAATGTGGTATATATGCACAACGGAGTTTTACTTAGTCGTAAAGAAGAATGAAATTATGTCCCTTGCTGGTAAATGGATGGAAATGGAGAGCATCATGCTAAGTGAAATAGTGAAATAAGCCAGACCCAGAAAGTCAATGATTGAATTTTTTTCTCATATATGTAATCTATAGCAAAAATTTTGAAAGGAAGGGGATTCCATGAAAGTAGATCAGTGTCATAGAGGAAAGGAATTGAGGAGAGGGAGGATGAATAGGAAATGGAAGAACTGCTAAATGAAATTGACTAAATTATGCTCTGTACGTGTATAAATATACCACAATGAATTACCCCTTTATGTGCATCTATAAAGCACCAATTTAAAAAACAATAAGTAAATAGAAGGAAGCACTGCAGAGAAAGGAGAAAGTGGAGGGATGGGCAGGAAAGTGGAAGTACCAGGGACTGAGGTAGAGCACATTCCATTCCATGCATATATGATTATGTCAGAATGAATCCCACCATTATGCATAACTATAATGCACTAATAAAACCATTAAAAGAAGTTTAAAACATTTTTAAAAAGAAATTAAAGAGAAGACATCACTATAGATCCTGTGGGTATAAAAGAATATTATGAACAGGTGTATGCCAGGAAATTTGATAACCTACATGAAAAAAATCAATTTCTTCAAAGATAATATGCCAAAATTCACACAAGAAGAAACTATTTCAATAGGCCTGTATCTATCACAGAAATTGAATCAATTTTTAATAACCATATGGGCCCACTGGTAAATTCTACCAAACATTGAGGAAGAAATCATATAAATTCTCTATAATCTCTTCCAGAAAACAGAAGCAGAAGAACTATTTCCTAATTTATCTTATGATGCCAACATCACCCTAAACCAAAAAAAAAAAAAAAAACAGACAAAAACCTTACAAGAAAAGAAAACTAAAAATCAATACCTTTAATGAATATGCAAAAATCCTCAAAAAAATAAGAAATCAAATCCAAAGCCAGGTATGATGAAAGATGCATATGAGCCCAACTACTTAGGAGGCTAAGACAGGAGAATTAAGTCATCCTGGGCAACACAGAGAGACCCTATATTTTTAAAATGTACCAAAAGAATTATGCATCATAATCAGGTGAATTTTATCCCCGGTATTCAATATTCATTCAACCCTTTAACATCAAGAATGTATTTCATCACATAAACAGGATACAGAAGAAAATGAATGATATTCAATGCTGAGATACTCAAAGCTTTCTCATGAAGATCAGATACTCTTTTCTGCCAGTTACTTTCAGCATTGTAGTGGGAATGTTTGCTAATGCAATAAGAAAAATAAATAAAAGGTATGTCATCTGAGAAAGAAGAAATAAACTGTCATTGTTAGCAAGTTGCATGTTTATATGTGTAGAAAATCCAAAGGAATAGATTTTGTTAAACCTTGTAAATAATAAGTAATTATAACAAGGCTAGAAGATATAAGGTTAATGCACAAAAATCAACTGCTTTCCTATAAACTAGCAACAAACAGGTATAAATCTAATGTGCACAACACCTAAATAAGGAAAATCACAAAACTCTGATGAAAGAAAATAAATAAGAATTAAATGAATGATTGGTCCATGTGAATGGTTAGGAAGACTCAACATGGTCAAGATGTCAAGAACCGATGACTTGATCTATATTCAATGCAATCTCAGTCAAATTTTATTTTATGTGTATAAATTGATTTTAAAGTTTACATTGAAAAGCAAAGAGCCAAAATAGACAATACAGTATTGAAAGACAAGAACAAAGTTAGATGCTATTCAATTTCAAGACTTACTATAAAACTACAATAGTCAATATAATGTGGTATTGGCGAAAGAATAGACAAAGAGATCAATGGCTTAGAATAGAGAGCCCAGAAATAGGCCCCCACAAATGTAGTCAACTTATCTTTGACAAAAGAGCAAAGGCAATAGAATGGAGAAAAGGAATTCTTTTCAACAGATGGTGCTGGAACAAATGGACATACACATGCAAAAATAAGTAAATAAACATAGACAGATCTTAGCCTCTTTGCATAAATTAAATCAAAATGAATCACAGACATAAATGCAAAATACAAAACTATAAAACTCCTAAAGATAACACAGGAGAAGTTCAGATATCAACATCATCATTGGTCATGACATTTTAGATACAACAAAATAAATCATGAAAGAACATGCTGATAAGATGTACTTTGTTAAAATAACAGCTTCGGCTCTACAAAAGACACTGTCAAGAGAATGAAAAGACAAACACAAACTGGAATAAAATACTTGCACAAGAAATATCTGATAAAGGATTATTATCTAAAATAAATGTTCTTTAACTTGTGATGAGATTACATTCTAATAAACTCATCATAAGTTGAAAATATCATAAGTAAAAAAATGCACTTAATACACCTACCAACTGAACATCATAGCTTAAAAATACAGTGTCCTGTAGAGTACTGGTCGTTAACCCTTGTGATTTTGTGACTGATTGGGAGCAACAGTTCATTGTGGCTACTCAATATCACTAAGACATATTGCTAGCTTAGTAAAAGATCAAAATTCAAAGTACAGTTCCTAGTGAATGCAAATTGATTTCTCATAGGAAAAGATCAAAATTCAAAGTATAGTTTCTACTGAATGTAAATTGCTTTCTCACCTTCATAAAATCAAAACTCATAAGTCAAACCTTTGAAAGTCAAACTCTGCTAAGCTGAGGACCATCTGCTTGCAAAGAAGTCTTAAAACTCAACAATAAGAGGCTGGAACGGTGACTTGGTGGTTACGGAGCTTGCCTGGCGTGCATGAGGATTTGGATTCAAACCCCGGCACCACGTACACAATGAAGTTCCAGAGCAACAAAAGCCACATGTAAAACTAAATAAAAAATTAATTCTCTCTCTCTCTCTCTCCCTCTCTCTCTCTCTCTCTGTCCCTCTCTTAAAATAAAGCTCAACAATGAGAAAATATACAACCTTTTTAAAAAATGGACCAAAGACCTTAGAAGATACCTCACTAAAGAAAATAGGCAACGGCAAATTGGCATATGAAGGGATGCTCATCAAAAGTATCCTCATGGAAAATAGAAATTTAAATGAGATACCGCTGTACACCTACCAGAAGGGACAAAACAAAAACAATGACCCCAACAATGCTGGTGAAGATGTGGAGCAACATGAGCTCATATTCACTGTAAGTAGAAATGCAAAACAGTGCAGTCACTTAGGAAGAGAACTTGGCAGCTTCCTAATGCTATGGGATAGAAATGTCTGAGTCCCCCTCAAAACTCATATGTTGAAATATTAGCCCTCCAAAATATTTGGAGATGGAGCCTTTGGGAGCTGATCAGGTCATAAGAATAGAATCCTCTACAATTTAATACTATTTTTAGAGTTATAACGGGAAGGGGAAGGGAGGGATAAGGGAGGGTAATTGGGGGGGCAGTTGCAATGTCCAGAATATATACACACATCTTATACACATTTTATATTGTCTTGTTAAAATCTTGTAAGGTTGCTCAAAAAGAAAAAAAAAAGAATAGAATCCTCATCAATTGGATTAGTATCTTTATAAAACAACCAAAAAGAGACCTGGCACCCTGTCCACCATATAAGACTAAAGCAAAATAACATAATTATATGAATCAGGAATCAGACTCTCACCAGATATAGAATTTTCCTGTACCTCTATCCTAGAATTACTAGCCTACAATTGTGAGAAATAAGTATCTTATTTTCAAACAGCCTATTTTTAAAGCATTTTGTTATGGAAACCTGAATGGACTAAGACACTTAAAAAACTAGATATATTCTTATCATATGATCCAACAATCACATTCCTTGGTTTACGCACAAAGGAATTGAAAACCTTTTATCTACAGAATAACCTTCAAAAGAATGTTGAATAAATTTTATTTATAACTACCAAAACTTAGAAATAAATTAAGATGTCCTTTAGTAAGTAAATGAGTAAATAAACTGGAACCTTCAGAAAATGTAATAGTATTCAACAATAAAAAGAATGAGCTATTGTGCCATGAAAAGACAACGGAAACCTCAGACCTGTGTTATTAAATGAAAGACACTCTAGAAAAGGCACAACTATAGAGAAAGTGGGGAAAAAAATACCAGTGGTTTCCATAGGTTGGGGATGGGGTAGAGGGATAAATAAGTAGAGAGCAGAAGATATTTAGAGCTGTAAAATGACTATGTATTATTCTATAAAGGTAGAAACATATATTTTTTTAAGAAAGAGGGGACAGTGAGAGAGAGAGAGAGAGAAAGAGAGAAGCAATCTTTTATTCAGTTTTTCATGTGACTTTCATTCCTCAGACACTTTGTTGTGTACATGGTGCTGGGGTTTGAACTCACATACTCGTGCATGCCAGGCAAGTGCCATAACCACTGAGCAACTGCTGCAGCCCCAAAGCATATCATTTTAAATTTGTTCAACCCATAGGATATATAACACCAAGAGTGAACTCCATCATACGGTATTAACTCAGATGACAACGAAATGTCAATGTTCACCAATTGTAACAAATGAACCACTTTGGTGGGGAATGTAAGGAGGCTGTGCACAGGCCAGGGAAAGATGTTTTTGGGATTCCTCTGTGCCTTCCTCTCAATTTTACTATGTGCCTAAAATGGCTCCAAAAAATAAATTCTTAAACCTGAGAGCACAAGGTACTAACAAGCATGAGAAAATACTGGAACTATCATACATTGCTGATGAGAATACAAAAGGGTAGAATTAATTTCCTCAGAAAACAATTCAATGTTTTCTTAAAAAGTTAAACATGACCCTGCAATCTCCACTCAGATATTTATCCAAAAGAAAACATTCATACAAATAACTACACAAGTATTTAGAGCATCTTTATTGATAGTAACCACAACTCAAATGTCCACCAACTGGTAATCTGGTTATAAAAAGCCGTGATAACATATGTACAATAGAATATTACCCTGGACTAAAAAGTGACAAACTCCTAATATATTATAATATTATGTAATATTACATTATATTATATATGAAAACAGCAAAGATTATGAACTCTATTATCTCTATTAATACACTTGTTTTTCTGGGTGGAAAAATGATAAAGACAGCACTCAAATTGATGACTTAAGAGATTGTGGGTAAGGGGATTGACTACAGAGGGTTCTGAAGTAAAGCTGGAGAATGATGGTGGTAGTTCTACAGCTTTATGCATTTGTCAAAATCTATATTTTCTAGTTATATTTGCTAGCTGGAAATATAATTGATTTTTGTATATTTATCTTAGAGCTATCAACTTTGCTGGACTTTCCTATTAGTGGTAATGATTTTAATCTATGTGCTACTGAATTTTCTACATACAAAACTATGTAGTCTGTGAATTATAAGAGTTGGTACTTTTATTCCTTATATTTTTATTTGTTCTTCTTATTTAAAATGTTGTCACTGATTTAATAGGATTATTTCTAAAAATTTTTACTACTGATTATTGCTACAGGAGTTTTTAGAAGGTACTATCAAATTCAGGTTGTTTTCTTATATTCCTAGTTTGGTACAAATTTTATTACTGATGCATATATACGTCATCTTGGGCTTCCATAGTATGTATATACATATATATATATATATATATATATATATATATATGTATTTCAGTCATCTTTTCACTGCTGTGACTAAAGGACCTCACAAGAACAAATTTTAGGAGGAAAAGGTTTATTTAGGATGTTCATGGTTTCAGAGGTCTTGGTTCTTTGGGGATCAAGGTGAGGCTGAAATTCATGGCAGCAGAGTGTGGCAGAGGTAGCAGAGACCTCAAAGTGTCACACTGGGAAGCAAAACAAAGAGAGGAAACTCCATGCCAGCTACAGACTATATATCCAAAGGCACTCACTCAATGACTCACCTCCTCCAGTCACATCCTACCAGCCTACAGTTGCCAGTTAATACCTACAAGGGGAATAACTCACTGATTGGGTTGAAGCTTTTATAACCCAATCATTTTATCTCAGCTTTCCTGAACTGTCAGAGGTAAGCTTTTGGGGGGACACCTCACATTCAAACCATAACAGTATCCCATAGACTGGACAGCTTAAACAACAGACGGATTTTCTCAGAGCTCCAGAGGCTAGAAGTCCCAAACCAAGGAATCAGATGTTTCTGGTCCTGGTGAAGGCTTTCCTATTCCTCTTGGCTTATAGATGACTGCTTTCTTTCACTATATTAACTACGGGGGCCTTCCTCTCCTTATAAGGCCATGGATTCTACCATGAAGTTTACACCATCATGATTTGATCTGACCCTAATTATTTCCCAAATGCCCAAATGCCATCACATTAGAGTTTAGGGTTTCAATGTGTTCATTTTAGGGGAACACAATTCAGTCTGTAGCAATATATACTGATTTTTTTATTAAGTGCTTTTTTGTACTTAATGAGTTTATTATGAAATTTTTCTCTTTTACTCCATCAATGCAATAAATTAAGTTAAATATTTTCTAGTATGAAATCTTCCTTGTTTACAATCCTGAAGTCAAGTCTACTTAAACATGATGTATTGTTTTTACTTATTGCTTGATTCAAATTGCTTTGCTAATAATTTATTTATGATTTCTAAATAAACATAAAAAACATAATTTAAAATTATATCCAACATTGTTTTCAGAATATATTTGTTTTACTCTGTTCAGGTATATATCAAAGTTAGAACTTAAAGAGCATTTCATCGTTACTAGTAGGTAAGAAATTTTATACAGAATTGTAATCAAATGCTTTTTAAAACTTGACAAAACTCATTTAAAAATCCAGTCGACCAGGGGCTGGGGCGGTGACTAGGTGGTTGTGACACTTGCCTGGCATGCGCGACGTCACAGGTTCAAACCCCAGCACCACATACACAACAGAGTTTTGGAGCTATGAAAGTCACATGAAAAACTAAATAAAATTTTCTCTTTCTGTCTCTCTTATTGTCCCTCTCTCTCTTAAAAAATCCAATCAACCTAGGATTAGAAAAATTTTAAATGAGTAAATTTTATACTATTTTGCTTCTCTGATGGTTTTAAGTCTACCCAGATTTTCTATTTTATCTTAAATCTGTTACTAAAATATGTCCATTTTGATATAAGTTTCAGACTCATAAAGTTGCTGAGGGTGTGCTCTTATCAGGTGTTCATTTCCACTAGGTCAATAGAACTAATGCTTTTGACTTTACTTCATCTTTGTCTTGATCAAATTTGCCAGAAGGAAATTTGTCTGTCTTTTATTTTTCTAAAGAGAGAGAAGAGAGAACGAAGGAATCAATTTTATTTAGTTTTCTATATGGCTTTTATTGTTCTGACTTCATTGTGTTCATGGTGCTGGGGCTCGAACCTGTGTCCTCATACATTCCAGGCAAGCACTGTAACCACTTAGCCACCACTCCAGCCCCTGTCTGTTTTTTAAAACCTAGCTTTTAGTTTTATTTCATTCTTTCTCAAAATTTGTTCTCATTTCTTACAATTTCCTTCCACTTATTGAATTTACTATGTTCTATAATTTTTTTCTGGATAAATAAATTTTTGGTAGCTTTATTAATTACCTCATGCTTATATAATAATAGAGAATAATAGAATAGACACTATGTACCTAAAATGTAGTGCCACAATGGAGTTCTACTCCACTATTTAAAAGAATGAAATCATGGCATTTGCCAGTAAATGAATGGAAATGGAAAATATCAAGCTAAGTGAATATAGCCAAACTCATAAATTCAAAGGTCAAATGTTTTTCTCATATATGAAAGCTAGAGTAAAATAAAGGAAAGGGGGAGAGGAGGAAAAGATTACATAAAGTACTAGTCAAATACAAATTAATAGACAAGTGAAAGAAAGTCTAGTAGAGTAGAAGAAAGAGAAGGGGAGGGATAGGAAGGATGGGAGGGAAAACAGAAAGGGTAGAGGCCAGATTTTAAAAAGTGTACTTTACACCTCTAAGATACTAAATAATTTCCACATAATCAATAAAAATAGGAAAAATCAAAAAAAGTTCATATGTTGTGGAGACATTCTGTTCCACTTTACTTCCTACTCAGAAATAAATATTACCCTGACTTTAGAGGTTATTCCGTAAATGTGTGCTTTTATGCTTTTCCTATGCTTTTACACAGCCATAATTTAAATATACTATTATTGTTCATGTTTTAAATTTTATTATAAATGGTGTAATATAAATAAGATGGTAGATGGGACTATCCATCACTCATCCCTGACAGAATCATGATTTGAAGAACTATCCATGTGCTAAAAAACCTACACAAAAGCTAAAGAATCTAGGTGATAGTTTACAGTATATGAATGGAGGACAGAAATAAGAAAAGATGCATTGAAGAGGGGGGCAAGGACAGTTTCACATCACCCACGTTGCCTACATTGCTCCCCCCTTCAAGCTGGGACAATGCATCATGAAAAGAAATACCTTACACATAGGATAAGGAGAGTGAAGTGAGTACTGACTGCCATAGACCTCAACTTTAGACAAACCCAGTGGAAGACCATGCCCCAGAGCCTGAAATTCCTGACCAAACCCTACAGACCCCAGTACCAGTCTGGCCCCACTGGACTCAAACCCAAGGCCCACTCTTGGGTGAGTTTGGCATTCCCAAGCTCAGGATTTTCGTAACTGTGACAACATATCTGAGGCAACCTAAGGGGAGGAAGGATTTACTTTGGCTAACGATTTTAGAGGTTTCAGTCCAAGGTTACTGGCCCATTGCTTTGGGCCTGTGAGGCAGAACATCATGCTGGAAGTGCATAGCAGAAGAAAAACGTTCACCTCATGGTGGGCAAAAGCAAAAAGAGAGGCAGGAAGTGTCTGGGGTCCCAAAACTCCCTTCAAGGGACATCTCCAATTATCTAACTTCTTTGCACTAAGCAACTCCACACATACTAGTTTCCAGCATCTCCTAGTAGCCCCATCGGATGAGAGCCAAGTTTTGACTACACAAGCCTCTGGAGGATCTTTAATATCCAAACTATAACACTTCCCATGGATATGGGATCCAGGCCTGCCGCTGAGTCCTAGAATCCAGGCCCAGTGCCCAAAGACATGGACTCCAACATGGCCTCTACAAAGTCAGATATTGAGTTAACCCTTGTGGACTCAGGATCCAGGTTCATCCAGCTAGAATCTGGCCATGAGCAACCCACTTCAGGACTCCAGACATAAACCTGTCCATGAATTATTTTTAAATGGCCACTCCATAATCTCTGGGTGGCCTGATGGTGAAGGACTTTACCTAACAAATCCAGTCTGTAAAGACTGGAACAAGTTCCAGTTTCTTCAAATATGCAAACAGCATTACAAGTCCATGAGTACACACAAAAAGAAATTCAGGAATGATACTACTAAATGAACAAAATAAAACATCAGTAACCAGACAACTAGATGACCCAGGGAAACAATACATGAACAAAATGACAAGTTAAACAAAGTGTAGAAATAATTAAAAAGAATCAAAATATTCTTAAACTAAAGAACATAAGGACTGAAATTTCAAATTTCATAGTTTCAAGATCAGTTTTGATCAAGTGGAATAAGGAATCAGTGAGCTCAAAGAAAAGTTATTTGAAATTTCCTAGAGGAACCAAAAGGAGTAAAAAGATTAAAAGCATAAAATAAGTCTGTGGGGTTTATCAGACACCATCAAGGAAGCCAAGTTTACAATGGAAATTCTCATTTTGGAGTCTCAAAAGGAGCAGAAAAATAGAAAGGAGAAGAAAGTCTATTTAAATAAATAATGACAGAAAACTTTCCAGATCTAGAGAGGGAAGTATCCAAAACCAGAAAGTTAAAAAAAAAATTGAATATAAAAAGATATTCACCAAGACACATCATAATCAAATTCTCAAAAGTCAAAGACAAAAATTTTTGAAAGTAGCAACAGAAAAGTGACTTCTCACATACTAAGGAACCCCGTGAGACTATTCTCAGTAGAAACCTCAGAGGTTGGGATAATATATTCAAAGCCCTGGAACAAAAAAAAAAAAAAAACCCAAGAATACAGAACTGTCCTTCAAAATAAAGAATAAATAAAATTTTGTCTAACAAACAAAATCTGTGGAAGAATTCTTCAAGTTGAGGTATTCCTTTCTACAGTGAAAATTGATGGATCCTCAATGTTGGCCTTACGAAAAGAAAAGTAAAAAGATAATATGCAATTTGATTTTGAAGCCTCTGGGGATTTTTTGTTTATTTATTTGTTTGGGGATTTGTTTTGATATTGGTGGTGTTGTATTTTGTTTCTGTTTTTTGAGATGGGTTCTTTCTGTATTGTTCAGGCTAGTCTTGAACTCATAGGATCAAGTGATCCTCCTGCCTCAAACTCCTCCATAACTGAGACTATAGGCCCACACCACTATACCCAACTGAAATATCTGCTCAAAAAATAGTTTTGATGCTTATGAGTAACTTGAAGACTTTAACAAAATATCATGTATTCAAATATTAATCTTATCTTGACATAAGTAATTTGAAATATTCATATTTCTCTTCTAATTTTTGATGTCTTGGGCAAAAATAAATGGAATTCAATTTTAGCAGATATTGCTATAGTACTTCTGTAAAGCTAAAACTGCTCTAAAAATGAACTCTATATATTTTAAAAGGTAAAAATTAAAAAGCATTTACTATAAATGGAACCACACTGTATATATCATTCTAGCTTTTCTGTCATTTTACTCAACAATGAGTAGCTGAGATTAACTGAATAAACTAGGTTATAGTTAGTTCATTTGACTTCTATACAGCATAGATTCATGCATTTTAAAAATTTTTTTCTCATTTGTCATATTTTATTAGTATAATATAACTGTACATAATGGTGGAATTTGTTGTTACATAGTTGTATATACTCACAGTACAACAGTATAATTTGGCCAATATCATTCTCCAGTATGTTACTCTTACCCTCTTTCCTCTCTCTAGCCCCTTTCCTCTACTCTTCAATTTTCATGATATCCTCCCTTTTTTACAACCTGGCTTCCACATATTAGAGAAAGCATATGACCTGGACTTTCTGAGTTTGGCTTATTTCATTTAAAATACTGTTCTCAAGTTCCATCCATTTTCCTGCAGATGACAAGTTTTCATTCTTCTTTATGACTGAATAAAAACCACTTTGTGTATTTACCACATTTCTTCATTCATTCATCCATTTATAGAGACATAGGCTGGTTCCACAGTTTGGCTATTGTGAATTATGCTACCATAAACATGGATGCTTTAATATGATGACTTTATTTCTTTTTTAATTTATTTATTAAGGAATTGAGTTATTGTACAATCGTAAATGCATACAAAGTAGCAATATGATATGCATTTGCTCCTGAACCAAAGTTACCCCCACATCTCCCACACTCAACTTTATTTCTTTAGAATAAATACAAAAGAGTGGGGGCATATGGTAGTTCCATTCCTAGTGTTTTACAGAAACACCATACTGATTTCCATGATAGTTATTCTAATTTACAGTCCTAACAGTGTCAAAACATTCTTTATTCTTCATATCCTCTTCAGCATTTATTATTGTTTGTGTTCTTGATGGCTTCCATTCTAACTGGACTGAGATGAAATCTCAGTGTAATTTTGATTTACATTTCCCTAATTGCTAAAGAAGTTGAATATTTTTATTAGCTGTTTTGCCAATTTACTAATTTGATTATTTGGTTCTTTTGTTTTTAATGTAAAGGTTTTTGAGTTCTTTATATATTCTGAATATTAATCCTCTGTCAGAAGAGTAACTACCAAAGATTTTCTTCCATTCTGTAGGTTTTCTCTTCACATTCTTGTTTCCTTATATGTGCAGAACTCTTTTAATTTAATGTAGTCCCATTTATTAATTATTGACATTATTCTCTAAGCTTTAGGGGTTCTATCAAGAAAGTCATTGCCCACACTTATATATTGAGTGTTGACCCTATAATTTATTCAAAGGAGTTGCATAGTTTTTCATCTAATTCCTAGGTCTTTGATCCACTTTGAGTTGGCTTTTGTCCTGGGTGAGAGATAAGGATCTAGTCTCATTCTTCTACATTTAGATAACCAGTTTTCCCAGAACCATTTGTTGAAAAGGCTACCTTATCTCCACCATGTTTCTGGTGCCATCGGCAAGGATCAGATGACTGTATCTGTGTGAGTTTTTCTCTGTTTCTTCTATTCTGTACTATTTATCTCTGTGCCTGTGTTATGCCAATTTTTTTCTATAGTATAATTTGAAGAATAATTATGTCTTCTTGATTCAATTTTGGTAGGTCCATATTGAGGTAGGGGGAAAGGGTCTGGCAGTCAGTACAGGTAAAAGGATAAGTGTTGATACAGAAGAAATTGGCTGACAGTCTTTCTTTTTTTTTTTAAGAGAAAAAGGGTGGGGGCTGGAGCAGTGACTCAGCGGTTATGGCCCTTGTCAGGCATGTGCAAGTACATTGGTTCAAACCCCAGTGCCCATGTATACAACTAAGTATCAGAGCAACAAAAGCCATGTGAAAAACTCACTGGAAATTGATTCTCTCTCTCTCTCTCTGTCACTGTCCTTCTCTCTTTAAAAAAAAAAAAAAAGAAGAAGAAGAAAGGGACAAAGAATGTCCACTGTACCAAATAGCCAGATATGTATGTCAGCCCAACATTTTTATATACATGACTACAGTATATATAGTGACTTACTTATAAATGCTTGGAATGTGCCTTGTTTTATCTCAGTTCCAACTTTTCCTCTTCTCCTCCCTTCCTATCATCCATTGTTATTTTTTAACTTTTTCATTTTTATTTTATTTTTGAACAACCATACAAGTTTTTAACAAAATAATATAAAATTTATATATATTCTGGATATTAGATTTACCCCCAGGAGTGCCCCCCCAATTACCCACCCTTATCCTTCCCTTCCCTTACCCACAGTATCTCTAAAAAAAGTATTAGGTTGTATAACATTACACCTCATCTGGATTTAACACATGATAATAGACCACCTTTCTCAATGGCCAGGGTCTAGTTCCAGCCTCCACAGATGAGTGGAGACAATCGACCCTTAGTTCTCTGGGTTAAGCTGATTTTACTAAGCATAATTTCTTCCATAGCCATCCATTTATCTTCAAAGGCTGCAATATCATTGTTT
>PVKS010020559.1:0-36619 GCA_004027875.1 Aplodontia rufa | reverse complement strand
AACATTGAGGAAGCCACATCACTATAATATGCTGATTCTAACTCTTTTGGGAAAATACCCAGGAGTGGGATAGCTGGGTCATAAGGTGGTTCCATCCTTAATGTTTTGAGGATTCTCCACACTGCTTTCCATAGTGGCTGAACCAGTTTGCAGTCCCACCAGCAGTGTAATAGTGTTCCTCTTTTCCCACAGCCCCTCCAGCATCTGTTATTGTTAGAATTTTTTATTTTTGCCACTCTAACAAGAGTGAGGTGGTATCTCATTGACATTTTGATTTGGATTTCCCTTATAGCTAATGATGTAGAGCATTTTCTCATATATTTATGGGCTTTCTGGACTTCCACTGGAGAGAAGTTCCTTTTGGGTTCTTTAGCCCATTTATTGATTGGATTATTTGTGAGTTTGGAGTTTAGTTTCTTTAGTTCCCTGTATATTCTGGATATTAGCCCTCTGTCTGAGGTGTAGCAGGCAAAGGTTTTCTCCCATTCTGTAGGTTCTCTCTTGATGCTCTTGACTAGATCTTTAGCTGTGCAGAAACTTTTTTGTTTAGCAAATACCCATTTTCAAGTATGGCATTCACTTCAGTTTACCAGGGGAAAAAGTCTAGAAAGCAAAGGGAATGAAGTAGACAGGTAGTATGGAATTTGTCACTTAAGGTATAGAGCTACAAGGTAGTGGAAATGATGTTGGCTCTTCTGTTAAAAAGAAGGTAAAGATAGAAATGGGGTGAGAGTGGGGTAATAACATTGAGGGAGAAAGAGAGAGATCAGAATACAGTTTAGGAATTGACAGAGTAAAGGAAATAAAGGGGTAATAGAGACTGGGAGTCTTTTCAGCCCAAAGAGACTGAGCACTAGTTTGCAATATTGAAGACAAACACAGGTCAAACCCCAGCAATATGGACTCAGCACAGACAGACACAACAAAACACAACAACAGTAAAAAACAAATACACAAACAAAAAGCATATATACACCTAGGAACACCAATTCCAAGAAAAACAACAACACATAAAAAGAGTTGGGAAGGTTATGAATTATTGCCAAGGTCAAAATGTACAGTGGGAGTATATGTTCCTATCTGAATTCTAGGTAATGTCACTTCCTCGTTGAGTTTGTTGGAGGGATTGAATTTTGTTGATCTCAGCTGAGAGTGAGATTCCCAGGAGGCCTCCCAGTAATTTTCTGTAGAGGGTTAGCAAACATTCACCTTCCCTGTTTCCTGTGAGAACAGACTTTAGGGCCACCCGGGTTGCACTCTTGGGCAGTTTAGTGTCTGCGTGCCCAAACTCTTGTCCCTTATGAGCTGCTGGGATTCTTGTGGATCCTGGTGCATCTATAAGAGACTCTTACTGTTCCAAGGAGAGTGGTTGGCCTGAGCTGAGCTCACCTGGGACCGTTATTGCCCCACTCTTGAGTGTCTTGAGGTCCCCTCTTGCCCAAAGAGATGATGTGTAGGGCAGTCACATCCCCAGCAAGGGGAGACAGGTGTGAAGGAGACACCAGCCCAGCTAGACCAGTGTTTGTGGAGGTCTCAATTGCAACCACTAGGGGTCATGGAAGTCCAGTACCACTTGGAGCACCTGGGACCTATGGAAATGCTTGTGTTCATAGTTCAGGGTTTGAAAATAGAGGAAAACACTGGATCCAGGCTGCTCCTTCTGTTCATAGGTCTCTGAGGCTGATGCTAGCCTCTGCCCTATCTGAAAGGTTCATGCAATATCTGCTGGACATGCAGCTTTTTTAGTTCCTATTTTAGTTCCTATTGAGCAGAATTGTAGCCATGACTCCACCTGCAAATCTGGATGAAATGCGGTGGACAGGAAGCCTCTAAAAGTGAGTCACCAGACCAGTAGGAAGGGTCCACAAGGTCCACACAACCCCCAGGGCAGAGAGTCACAACACTGGGGACTTGGAGCCTCCCTAGTATGTGCTCCCTATTCCAATCTGGATCTGGTGGATCTGGGTTCACTGTTCTCAAAGTCATTTCCTGTACTGCCCTCTGGGAGTGTACATATTGTGGTCCCTGTCCTGCTTCTTCATGCAGCCAGATTCAGGAGATTCTAATATGTGTGTATTAATGCCCTCCCTCTATTCCTGCCACTGCTGTTGCTCTGGAGCATCAGTTCTTCTGCTATCAGTGTTTACCAACTCTGAGTTTCTATATTTGTGAGCACAGCTTACTCCCCTCTGGGGTGAATCCCCAGCCCACGGGCTGGGTTGCTGAAGCTGGAAACTTTTTTGTGGGGGATTTCCCATAGTCTCAGCTTGTCCACAGCTCTGTGTCACTAAACTTCCTTACCTGGATAGTAATGAACTTAGGGAGAAATTTTGTTGCTCAGAAAGGCACTATTCCCACCACTGGGGCCCTGCATTCACAGAGAGATTTTTCATTCAGCTCTGCCATGGGTTGTCATGATAAAAAGCCAATATATAATTTTTTAAAGAGAGAGGGAGAGAGAGAGAGAGAGAAAGAGAGAGAGAACAAATTTTATTTAGTTTTTCATGTGGCTTTCACTGCTCTTAGATCTTGTTGTACACATGGTTCTGGGGTTTGAATTTGCATACTCGTGCATGCCAGATATGTGCCACAACCACTGAGCCACTGTTCCAGCCCAAATGTGATATAATTCAAAAGAAAACACTTATTTTGCTGAATTCACTTAAGTTAGTTAGATAAGGTAAAGGTGTCATTCTTTGGCTTATCTATACAGTGAATACATGTATTATGAAAAAGAGTCAGTCAGAAATCAATAATGTAAACTTCTACTCTAGGAAACTAGAGAAAAAAGAGAAATAAAAGCTTAAATCAAACAAAAGAAAAGGAATAATAAAATATTATAGTAAAAGTCAATGAAATTGCCAACAGGAAAATAATAGAGAAAAATCAATGATACCAGCGGCTGGTTCTTTGAAAATATCAGTAATATTGATGAATCTCCAGCAAAGCCCACCAAGAAGAAAGTGATAAGATATGATTTACTGTTGGAAATGAAATGAGAGTTATTAATATTTTTATTCTATAGACATTAAAAGTATAATAAAGAAATATGGTCCATTCTGTAACCAATTGAAATTTAAATTATTATGGGCCACTTCCATGAAAAAAAAAAACCTAACAGCGTTCACTGAAGAAAAATAAGATAATGTAAATACTTCTGTATCTATTAAATAAATTGAGTCAATGATTAATAACCCCTCACCAAAATAAGCACCATACCCAGATGATAACACTATTTAATTTTCCCAAACATTTAAGGAAAAGCCATATAAGTTCTCTACAATATATTCCAGAATGTGAAAGCAGAAGGAACATTTATTAACACATTCTATGAGATCTGAATTACCCTAATATCAAATAAAGATATTGCAAGAATAGAAAACTGATGGCCAATATCTTTCAAGTATGTAAAATGCAAAATTCCTTGAACTCTTATCAAATCTAATCCAAAATATATAAAGAGAATTATACCCCACAAAAACATGAGATTTATTCCAGGCATGCAAGCCTGGTAAACATTTAATAATAAATTAATATAATACATTTGTTTTAAACAGTTTTTCATTGCTGTGACCCAAGGACCTCACAAAAACAATTTTAGAAGTAAAAGGTTTATTTTAGGGGCTCACAGTTTCAGAGTTCTATGTCCAGAGAAGTCTGACTCCCTTCCTCCAGGATTGGGAGCAAAGAGCTCAAGGCATCACAGCAGGAAGCAAAGTAGAAGACAAAGCCAAACTGCACACCAGATACAAAATATATACCCCAAAGGTAGGCCCTCAAAGCATGCCGCCAGTGATCCTCCTCCAGCCACACCCTACCAGCCTGCAGATCCCAATTAATCCCTATGAGGTGTTGAACTCAATGACTGGATCAAAGCTCTACAACCTAATCATTTCACCTCAGCCTTCACATTGTCACACACAATCTTTTGGAGGACATTCACATTCATATCATAGCACAATTACAATGATAGATTAAAGAAGAAATACTACATGATCACATTATTGATACATAAATCATACTATTTATGATAAAAGAAATAAACTTCCAGCAAACTTGGAGTAGAAGCACATTTCACGAACTTGATAAGAATATCTAAGAAAATATCTTTAGTAAACATCATACTTTATGGTTGAAAAAATATTAGATGATTTCCCTACTATGATCAGGAACAAACTAAGAATGTTCCTTTTCCTAATCCTATTCAGCATTATACTGAAAGTTCTAGCTAATGCCATATGACATGGAAAGGAAAATCAATGTACAAAGATTGGAAAGAAAGAAATAAAACTTTTTTTGTTCACAGATAATGTAGTTTTCTATGTAGAAAATCCAAAAGAATCACAAGAACAACAATAAAATAAAGCCTTCTATTGGAACTAATAAGTAATTATAGGAAGGTTGAAAGATGTCTCCACTCATCTGTGGAGGTGGGGCCTAGACCCTGGACAATGAGAAAGTTGGTCTAGAAACATGAGTTAAATTCAGATAAGATGTTATGCTTTACAATTTAATACTATTTTTAGAGTTATAACAGGAAGGGGAAGGGAGGGATAAGGGAAGGTAATTGGGGGGGGGCACTCCTGGGGACAGTTGCAATGTCCAGAATATATACACATCTTATACACATTTTATATTGTTTTGTTAAAATCTTGTAAGGTTGCTCAAAATAAAAAAAATTTTAAAAAAAGTCAGTTGCATTCCTATATACTAGCCATGAATAATTACAATTCAATATTAAAAATATGATAATATTGACCAAAAACAAAGTAGGTATAAATTTTAGGTATAAATCTAGCAAAATATGTATAGATAAGAACACATATAAAACTCTGACAAAAAAGATATACATGTTCATGAAGAGGAAATCTCAATATTGTTAAGATGTCAGTTCTTCTTGGTTGACCTATATATTTAATGCAATGTTATTTAAAATCTCAGAAAATTACTTTGTATATAATGGCAAATTTATTCAAAATTGATATGAAAAGACAAAAGATGCAGAATCACCAGCACAATACTGAAGAAGAAGAATATCAGATGATAAATACTTTGGGACTTTTAAGCCTTGTTTTAAAGCTCCAGTATGTGATATTGGCAAAATAGTAGACAAAACAATCAATGGAATAGAATAGATAGACTATAAATAGACCAACAATAATATACTCAATTGATCTTTATAGAAAATGCAATGTTTTTGGAACAATTTCACATTCATGTGGGGGATAAAAGGAAGGAGAAAAGAAGGAAGGAAAGAGGGAGAGAGGGAGGAGAAGAAAAGAAAAAGATCTAGACATGGACTTTACATGTGTCACAAAAATTAACTCAAAATGGATCATAGAGCTAAATGTAAAATGAAAACTTATATGATTTCTAGAAAATAAAATAGAACAAAATACAAGTGACCTTATTTTGGTGATGAATTTTTAGATAGAACAAAAGAGTGATCCAGAGTGATAAAGTGAACTTAATAAAATTTAAAATATCTGCTCTGCAAAAGACTTTCTCAGGTGAATGAAAAGAGAAGCTACAGCCTCTGAGAAAATATTTTGAAATCATATATCTTATGTAATACTCATATCCAGAGAATATTAATACTCAAAAATAAGAAAACAAAAACAACAATGAAAAAATGGTAAAAATTAAATATAAAGACACCCCACAAAAGAAAATATACAGATGTTTGAAAAGTATATGAATTTACCCTCCCAAGGAGTCAAATAATACTTAAGCAATCATTTCATTCTGAAAAATTTACAATTTTATTTGTATTATATATTATATATAAATATATAAAGATAATACATTTACATACTTATATGTAATATATGATTATTATACAATACATAATAATATGTATGATTGTGAATTTAATGTATGTTATATGTAAATATATAATATATATAACATACATGTAGACATTTGTATCTCTCATAAGGGTTTAATATAGAAGAGTAGAAACTGGGGTGTGGGTGATGTGGGGGTAACTATGGCTTAAGATCAAGTATGTATCATATTGTTCCTTTATGCACATTTATGATTATACAGCAACTCAACTACTTAATTAAAAAAATCTCAAAAAGCATATGGAGATAAACATCCTATATAAATAAATTTCAAATTAAAATGTAATAATATTATATACTCCTAAGAATGGCTATAACTCAACAAACTGACCATTCCAAATGTTGGTAAAGATATGGAAGAACAAGAACTCTCATTCATTGCTGGTAAAAATACAAAATGGTACCATCACTTTGAAAGGCAGTCTGGCAATTTCTTAAGGAGTTAAATGTAGTCTTACCTTATGATCCAGCAAACATTCTTCTAAGTATTTCTACTGATTTGAAACTATGTCTACATAAAAAGCTACACACAAATATTTATTTCAGCTTTATTTATAATCTCCCCAAACTGAGAACAACAAAGATGTCTTTCAATTGTGAATGGTTTAACAAACTCTGGCCAACATTCTAGAAATCATTAAAAGGTGAATAGCCATGCAGTGCTTTGCAGGTCAGGTGGAAGGGAAAGTAGGTGATGTACAAGGAATATTTTAGGACAGTTAAATGACTGTTTAATATTGCAATGGTGAATATCTGACAAAAGCTACATAATAATGGAAGACATTAATAATAAGGGAAACCATATAGAATGAGGGGATATATAGGACTCTGTATCATCTCCTCAATTGCTTTTTGCAAATCACATTATTACATCAAAACTACCAAAAGCAAATTGTATAAAAATTCCTAAAAATAAAATGGAAAACAACAGAAATAGAAATAGGCAGAAGTTACAATCATGCATTAGGAAAGGAAGGAATCAAGGGAACAAACAAATATTTAGAGATGCCTCTAATTTTGCTAGTATTCAGAGTAATGCAGGGACTGGAGGGGTGGCTCAGGATGGAGCAGTTGCCTGGTGTGTGTGTGTGGACCTGAGTTTGAACCCCAGGATGACATATATAAATAAGCATTGGGGAAAAAAGTCCACATGTGAAAATAAATAAAATTGACTCTTTATTTCTCTCATTCTCTCTTAAAACAAAACAGATTATTGCAAACTAAAACAACACTGAAATACCCTTGTATATTCTTTAGATGAACAAAAATTAGAAAATCAGATAGCTTCAAGTTTAATGGTTGTACGGGGAAAAGAACTATAACACAATTATCTAAATACATAAACATATAAAACAACATTACATATATTTAAAGAAATCTATGAAAACCTGTGGCATACACATCAGGGTAGATACTTGTGGTAGGAAAGAATTGAGCCAAATGAAAAAAAAATAAGGAAAAAATAGTACATTAAACTAGAAAGATCAATGATGAAACCACTATGTAAACAGAAGAATAATATCAATTAAATTCCAGTCCTAAGATCTAAATATTGAAATTTTTTAAATTAAAGAAGTATAAAACAAGACAAAAGTAGATTGAAAACTGTGATGAATTATGTGCTGTGCTCAAAGTGGCAGATGAGACATTTCTAAATGTCCCGGCACAAGCTGTTTCCGTGAGTTGGGTGAGGATGAAATTAAGAGAAACAGCAAGCAACCAGTGGTGAGAGTGTGAAACTGTAGAGGCAACGCCAAGGGATAAGAAATCTCACTAAACTGGTGGGAAAAGAAAATGCTTAAAAATCTCAACAATGAAGTGAGGCAGAAAAGTCTAATAAAAAATTGGGAAGTGTCTGGATTCTGTTTTTACAGTCGAAATGCCCAGTGTTAGAAAATTCCTATAGGAACGGAACTTCAAGCAATGACTTTTAAAAGTTGGAATTGTCTTCATAAATTACAGTTGGCTAAAGATAAATTATGGAACAATCTAATGAAAAAATGTGGAATGACAAAAGGATGGTAAAATAAGACATGAAAAAAATAGGTACAGAATCCAGTCAAGGTATTAGACATAAAATATACCAAGAAGCAAAAGAGAGAAAATAAGAACCAACACTGTGTAGCTGTTAAGACTTAGAGTCCAGGGATAGAAAAGTCAGATGCAGATTTAAACTTTGCCACCATACTTATTAAGTAACTTCTACTGTGCTCATTATCTCAATACTTCTTGAGAAAGACAGAGAGAAAGAGGGGGAGAGAGAGAGAGAATCAATTTTATTTAGTTTTTAATGTGGCTTTTGTTGCTCTGACAATTTATTGTGTACATGGTGCTGGGATTCAAACCCTTGTACTTGTGCATGATAGGGAAGCATCATAACCACTAAGCCACAGCTCCAGCCCCTCAATATTTCTCTTGAAAGGGAGGTTGTAGAGATTAAATGAAGTAATGCAAATTAAATCATGCCATAGGGTATTGTTTTCAGAAGCATCATATTTTGAGGGACAAGACTCCTATTTAATTTATTTTTGTTTTACCCACAACACCTAGTACAGTGTATTGGAAATGTTTAATATCCAAAAGGGAGAAAAACAAATAAATTATTATAAAATATTAAGGATGAATAGATAAGAAATAGTCTGTATTAAAGGATTATTCAAAGAAAGAAATTAAAACATCAATGAGATGCTGAAAGCTCAGTGGTCCCCAAATGCCTCCAGATTAAAGGAACTGTTGAGAGAAAGCTATTAATTTCAAACAGTTTAATATTTTTAAATGTTTCTGATCCAATTCAACTTTAATAGTTCAGTGCCAAACATGCGTTCAGCACTGTTTTATAATGTGGAGAGCATTATTCTCAGTTTACATATAAGAAATCTGAAGCCTGAAGCAGGATTTAAAAGAGACCCAAATTCACACAACTCACTGGCAGCTCAAGGATTATCCAATTCCAAGTTGAGAGCCCGTTCAACTATAAAATGCTTTTCACCATTAAGCGTTACTCTTTGAATTTGTTCTTCATGAACATTTGCTAGGACGAAGTCTCTGTCAATGCTAGAAGAGTAATGCTACAGGAGGTAGACGTTTGCCAGCAGCACCAAGACTACTCACATTTCGATGCGTGGGCGGGAGAGCACAAGCAACATCTGCTGCCCCTCCGTAGTCCAGTGCACAGAACTGTAAAAATGCAAAATGTTCCTTCCTTTTTTTCCCCCAATAAACAACCAGTCCCAAAGGAATCACTGCAGAGAGAAGGCAGACTTTGAACTGAGCCACAGACTCCTCTCTAAGCTAATCAGAAGCTACAAACATGGAAAGGAAAATTTCATTGCAATGTTTTCAGAGGAAGAAGAGAATGAATTGGCAGGCTGTGTTCTATCTACAGCCAAACCGCATTATCCAGCCCAGCACCTCTTCTCACCTTCTATTCCACTGTTTATTGAACTGACATGGTTTCATTGCACTCCTGAATTGAAGGAAAGAATGTAACTCTCCTCTCTAATCTTTGTAAAATGCCCCTTTGGAAGAGGCAGTCTTTGGTGTGAAGAATTGCATCCAAAGCTGGTGGCAAGATCAAGGCTGAGTCTTTGCCAGTGGATGATCAGGAGCCAATGGAGTCAGAGGAACCTCTGCCAAAATCATACCCAGCATCTTCACAGGACAGAGGATTGAAAAGGGGAAACGTAAACAGCCTATAGTTATACATCCTGTCTCTCAGAGATGTTGCAGACCACATACTGCTTAAGTTCCAGTGCAAAGCCACCTGAAGTACCTGTGGAAGGCATCCTGGGAGCACTGAAGATTTCAGAAATCACAGAAACTACTATGGTGAATAACTGCCACACATTTTCAGTTGTTTTGCTTCCATTAATCATTGAAGAAAGTCATAATTAGCCCTTCCTCTCACTCCTGAAAGCCTAACCCAGAAATATCACCATTGCTAAACTCACATTATGTATGTAAAGGAGAAAGAAAGGCTTCTTCAAAACAAAGAAGTAGTTCTGTGAAATTTTATCCCTTTAAATTTTATTCTACTGACTGAAATTCAAGGTTTTAAACAAATGGAATCACCAGTCAACGAAGTGTACATGAAGGAAAGGCAAACAGTCCGGGAGTTGCCAGAACTCTTCAGGGCTGCCTCAACCTGCCAATCCAAAAGTGAGGCTTCTGGCAACTTTGGCTCTCTGAAGAATACACCAAAAGTCTGGAAATAACACTTAGCACTTCAATCCTATTGTCCTGTACATTCAAAAAGAACCAATAAAAAAAAGAAATAAAGTATTCCCCCAAAATTGATAGGGCTTTTATGAAAGTAGTTAAGATTAAATGAGACATAAGGGTAGAGCCGGATCCAATAGGATTAGTGTCCTTATAAGAAAAGACTTCAGAGAGCTTTCCTCTCTGTCTTTCTCTCCCCCTCCCCTTTCCAATTCCAATCCCCCTTACCCTTTATTCCTCACTCACCCTCTGTCACACCATGTAAGGACATAGAAGTCCTGGCCATGACCATCTGCAGCCCAGGAAAAGCCCACACAAGAAGTCAACCCTACCAGACCTTGATCTTGGACTTCCAGCCTCCAAAACTATGAGAACATTTACTCTTGTTAAGTCACCCCAGGCTATGGTATTTAGTTATGGAAGCCCAAGTAGACAAAAACACAATCCAATTACTAAATTAAGACCCGGCATATATTAGACACCATATAAATATCTGTGCCAACCCTTTGCTTGCTTATCCTTTCACATGTTAGATCTTTTTACATAGTACCAAAAGTTAAAAGCTGACCGTAGTGGCCCATGCCTCTATATGGATCTTCTTATTCCTTTAAGAAATGATAAAAATTTTATGTAAACTATTACTTCCTTAAATATCTTCTCTAGCTCTTCTGTGCTCCTAGAAATCAGGGTAGCTGTACTTTATACTTCCTCACTTTTATCATATCTCTTAACTTCTTTGTCTTATTTTTTATCATCTTTTTTCTCTGAGATGAGTTCTGGATAACTTCTGCAGTTATACCTTCCTATTCAGGATTTCTTTCTTCCACTTTGTCTAATATGTTATGAAATATAAACATAAAGTTCTTAATTTTAGTAAGCATTTTTATAAGATTGTGTATTTTCCAGAATTAAATGATTGCATAAGTATTATTTGGCTTCTTGGGGGAGTAAAGAGTAAGCTACATTGTTGATTCCTCCACTATATTCTTCCCTGTCATCCCACCCTCTCCCCTCCTTCCATTTCCTTCCCTGACATATTTATGCCCCACCCCCAGGTTATGTTATTTCAACTTTGGTGAGTCAAGAACATGAACTTAACCTTTCATCCAAGCCTGAGTTTTGCTCTAGCCTCCACAAATGAAGGAAAATATTTGACCCTTGAGTCTCCGTGTTTAGCTAATTTTGCTCAGCATAATTTCTTCCATTGCCATCCATCTACCTTCAAAGGCCACAATATCATTGTTTCTAATAATTGAGCAGAACTCATTGTGGGCACTGCTTCTAGGCCCTCTTGGCTGACAAAGTAAATATCTATGTGCATACTCACCCACATATACATGCATCTCATTAAATCTTTTGTATTTATATTAGACAAAACATGTTCATACTGATGTTCACATCTCTAATCCATTGCTATATAGATAGCTCTAACTTGCTCTTCTTTGTTATCTATAAATTCCAGTCTCAGAATAATCAACCTGGATCTCACCTTCTAAATCCATTTGCTTTGTTCAATTTCAGTACACTTGCTTCAAAAATACGAACTTGTACCACACGCTGAGGATCAATCCCAGAGCCTTGTGCATATTAGTCATATTAGTCAAGCACTCAACAACTGAGCTACACCCCCAGCCCTAAGAAAAAAATTTATCTTCATCATTAGATAGAGTTATTTTTGTCCTTAGTCAAAGATTCTACTTATTTTCAGTTAAAACTTAGGTCATAATTCTTTCCTCTACTTTCTTCAGTGATGTTGTTTTAGACACTGAGAATAATAAATATTCTTTTGTAATCTGCATTTCATCCTAGGTTTCTGGTCTTCCAATGATTTTTTTAAGTGTATATATATTAAAGCTAACTTTTGTGTTATATAGTTTTATACACTTTGAAAAATGCCTAGTATCATACATTATATAGCCTTTCTAGACTGGTTTCTTTTCCTTAGTAATATGCATTTAAGATTCATTCAGGAATATGCTAGTTTAGGGTTCTGGACAGAACTGAGTCCTTCCAATTCATATGTTGGAGCTTTAATCACCAATGTATTTGAAGATAAGGTCTGTAAAGAGATAATTAAGGTTGAGTGCAATACCAAGACTTGAAACCTAAATAAATATAACTAGTTTAGCTATAAGAGCTTGAAGAGGCAGAATGGAAATGTGAACAAAGAGAAAAGGATATGTGAGATCACAGAAAGAATTGTCATCTGTAACCCAAAAAGAGAAGCTTTTGGATAAAACAAATCTGCTGACATCTTGATCTTGAACTTCCAGCCTCCAGAACTGTGAAAATATAAACTTTCTTTTATTTAAAGAACCCAGTCTGTGTTATTTTGTTATAGCAGTCATAGAAAATTAACAAGATGGGGCTGGAGCAGTGGCTCAGCAGTTGGAGCACTTGCCTGGCATGCATGAGGACCCAGGTTCAAACCCCAGCACCACATACACAACTAAGTGTTGGAGAAACAAGGCCAGAAGAAAAAATAAATAAAATTATCTTGTTCTTTCTCTCTCTCCCCCCCTACTTTAAAAATAAGAATATTATTAAGATGAATAGTTTATTCCATTTCACTGGTAAAAAGTATTTCATTGCATGGGTTGCTTTAGCTTGTTCATTCATTCACTAATTGAAGATAACCTTGGTATCTTCTAGATTGACAGTTATGAACAAATCCTCTGTAAGCATTTATTTACAGGTTTTGTGTGGACATAAAAGATTTCAAATAAGCTGGGTAAATACCTAGGAGCACAATTGCTGGATTATATAGTAAGACAATGTGTAGCTCTGTATAAAAATGCCAAATTTCCAAAATGAGCACAATATTTGCATTTCCATCAACAATAAATATGATTTTGTTACTCCATAGCAACATCAGAAATTAGCATTTTCATACTTGGGGGGCATTAAAATAGATATGTAATGGTTTCTCATTTTTGTTTTAAATTACAATTCCATTTTGGCAAATGATGGTGAGCATCTTTTCAGATGTGTATTTGCCATTGTTGTATATTCTTTAGTGAGTTGTTCAGATATTTTGCATTTTAAAACACTGCATAAATTTCTCTGATTTTTAAACTTCAAAATATACTTTGTATATAAGTCCTTCATCTGATATGTTTTTGGTAAATATTATGCCCAATTTGTGGCTTGTCTTTTTTCTTAAAAATAACTCTTAAGGGCTGGAGTGGTGGCTCGATGGTTACAGCGCTTGCCCATCATGCACCAGTATGTGAGTTCAAGTCCCAGCACCACGTATACAATGATGTCTTGGAGCAACGAAAATCACATGAAAAACTACATAAAAATTCTCTCTCTCTCTCTCATTGTCTCTCTCTCTTTAAAAAAAAATCTCTTAAATTTTTAATTTTAATAAAATCCCTCTTGAATATATTTTTCTTTTGTGGATTCTGTTCCTGGTGTTGTATCTAAAATCTCATCTCAAAAATCCCAGGGAAAATACACTTTGTACTATATTTCTTTCTGGTTTTTACAGTTCTGCGATTTTTTGAGTCTATATTTTCAGTTGATTTTATGCAAAATATAGTCTTATAGTGCATATTCTGTGAATGGATTTTCAATTGTTCTAGTACTGTTTGTTGTCTTAATTTCTGTGGCTTAATAGTAGAAAGCTACTTACTATAATTCATTATCTTCAATATTGTGTTAGCTACTTTAGGTCTTTTGCATTTCTACATAAATTTTTGAATTAATTTATGATATTTATAAAATAGCTTAATAGGGTTTTGACAGAAATTGCATTGTGTCAATAGATCAAGCCAGAGGGAAATAACATATTAACAATATGGAGTCTTTCAAGTCATGAAAATGGAATTTCTTCATGCATTTAGATTGCTTTTAATTGTTTCCTTTGCTGGACAGACACTTTTAAATTTGATGTCATCCCATTTATTAATATTGGTTTTATTTTCTAAGGTGTAAGAGTCTTGTTGAAGAAGTCAACGCTTATTCCTGTGTTATAGTATTGACTAATTTTTTCAGTCATTTGCCAATTTTCTGTCATGATTTCTAGGTCTTTGATTGACTTTGAGTTGGCTCTTGTACAGGGTGAGAGATAGGGATATATTTTCATTCTTCTCCATACAGATCATGTCATAGAATTTTTCTATTAAAACCCTTAATATATTAATTATATTTAGTTGAAATTTCCTATCTGGTAATTTTAGAATCCATGTGATGTCCGAGTTTGATTCTGATTATCACTTTGTCTTCAACTATTTTTCTTGCCTTTAAGCATGTCTTGTAACTTTTTTGTTTAAAACCAGATATGTTATCAAATAGTAGGAACTGCAGTAACAGTTCCTTATTTTGAGGATTTATGTCAATCTGATTGGAGTGGAGCTAGCTAATCTATCAAGGGTAAAAGTCCTCTAGGGTCTTTATTTTCGTCTCCAAGTCTTTGGCCATTTTAAGTTCTCCTCACAAAGAATCTTTGTGATACCTAACATGGTTATGGTGTAGCCCTGTTGGTGTAATATAGTCAAGTGTAAGGGATGGGGAACATTCTACAATCTTCAGTTTAAATCTCAGTAAATTAATGGACATGGCTCTCAGGCTGTGACTCTCATAAGAGTTTCTACAGTGGTATAATTTCTTTTCCCTGCCACCTATTCTCTTTTTTGTCTGCAACATTTCAATGTGTTTCCTTGAATTTCCAAAATGCTGTTGACACTACCCTCCTTAAATGAGACAGGAAAAGTTGAAGGGGCTATAGTTATAGAAATGCCCCTTCGCCATAAAGCTCTGGCATAGAATTTTCCCTAAAGAACAGTTCTTTGATAGGGGAAAGGCTCTGGTGAGGTTCATAAGAATTTCTCTTCTTTTCTCCCTGCCAGAGTCCTGAGAAGTTTGTTCTGGGGTCTTCACCATGAAAGCCTGCTGGATGTCTAGAAGATAAAACCTACACATGTCTCCCTCCCCAGCCCATGACTAAGAGCCCCATGAGTATCTCATCACACTGTTATACTCAACCTCCAAGAATTCGTCAAAATTTTCATTTAAGTTTTCCTACCAATTAATAGGTGTAACAATTTCTGTTCCAAGTGAGTAGATCTTGGCTCTGACTCTGGATGCACCTGTCACTCCAGATTTAAGTGTGGCACTTTGTAATGTGTTAATTAATCAATTAATCATTGATTAATTTAAGTATACATTTATTTTTCTTCTCATAAGTTTGGGAAGCATGAGTTTCCATGTTCTTTATATGTCGAAGCTAAAACCAGAACCACAAAAGAGTTAAATGTGATGGATTCCAGGCTGGTATCTGATCCAGGAGGGCATATCCAGTAACTGATCAAGGCCTGCTATCACCAAGTTGTACTGCTGAAGTTGTTGTACATCAGTTAAGAGCTAGGTGAAGTCTTTGGCATAAATTTTGGACATTGCTTATGCATGGATAGCATACTAGGAACATGGTTAAGAGTGATACAGGCATAGAACTTCAGGCAAAACACAGTAAAGCAAAAAATTCCATGCAGAATCTCAGAAGGTATCAAAGTGTGAATGGTGCTGTGAAAATTAGGAACTCTTGTGAAAAAAATAGCTAATCATGTGGTTATAAACAATAAATAATGTAGGACCTTGATCTGGTAATCCATATTATAAAATTCAAACCTAAAACAATACTATTTTTTTTTACTAATCTATGTCTATAAATTTTATTAAAACCATTAAAGTCAAACATTTATTTTTCATTAAAATGATCTAGCTAGAAAGAAAATTGAGTGTTGAGTTAAATTGTGGAAGGACAACCATATTTGACAAAGAAAACTAGAAAAATTATTCCATTTTTCAACTTTTGTTTTCTCAACCACTAGGTGGTTCAAATGTTCATTTGAACTACTGATCAAAGATGGTCTGTTTCTACTGAGAATTAAAAGAAACATTTTATTTTCCTTTTTTGGCATAGTGGGGTGATGACCACTGCTCTATATTTTTTTAAAGAGAGGGGGACAGTGAGAGAGAGATAGAATCAATTTTATTTAGTTTTCCGTGTGGCTTTCATCTCCCTGAGACTTTTTTGTGTACATAGTGCTGGGGTTTGAACCCGCATACTAGTGCATGTCAGGCAAGCGTGGTAACTGCTGAGCCATGGCTCCAGCTCCTGCTCTAAATTTTTCATACCCATTTCTAAACCATGTTTCTCTCACTCTTTCTACTCCTTAAATAAAAATTGCTTATAGAGTGGTTTTAATGATGACCCTAAGCCAGACATTCAGTGGTCATGTCCACTGTATCCTTATGTTATGCTAAAATCCATATACTTTTAGCAAGTAACATTTTTATATGCATTTTACAGATAAGAATGAAGTATGAAAAAAGAGAATGTACCCTTATATCACAGGGCTATTAAAAGAAAAAGCAATATATTTTTCAATGATTTTATTATAGTGTCAGTATCATTATATATTTTGCTATATATTATTATGACTGTTAATAATTTTAAATTTAGCAAGCCAAAATAGAAAAATCTCATAAATTTTGAATTCCATATAAATAACAAGTTTTTAGTATGTCTCAAATATTACATGGCACATAAAATTACTTGTTTGAGCTATGTGTGGTGGCATAAACCTGTAATTGCATTGTCTCAGGAGATTGAGACAGTAGGATTGTGAATTCAAAGCCAGCCTTAGCAATTTAGTGAGACCCTGTCCCAAATTAAATATAAAAAAGTCTGGGGATGTGACTCAGTGGTTAAGCATCACTGGATTCAATCCCTGATATGCCCTCCAAAAAAAAAACTATGTGTATGAAATTTTAATTTATGTATCAGACCTATTTATATATCATCATTTATTTCTATGTCACAGAGCTATTAAAATTAATGTCATTAAGGGGATGACAATGTGTCAGTTGAAATCAGATTGATGAAGAAATGAAATAATGCTACTTTTCAAGTCATGCTTAAAGTTTATGAGGAGAAAATGGCTGGAATTTCATGGCTCCTCTGAGTGAGTTCTATTCAGACAACAGTTTCCCACCACCAGGACCTATTCTTTGCCTTTCTTCCCAAGTGTTCTCCAGCACCTCTGGAGTTTGCCAGGCTTCACCTAGAAGTGTCAGAGAAGTAATGCTCTGCTCTGCCAATAGGAGAGAGAAAAGGTGATATAGAGGCCCAGCCATTCTTCTAGATAGTCAACAGCAGAACAGAGCCCAATGGTCCAAAAGGAAAAACTGCACATTAGTGTCCTTTTTCTTCTCCACCTTATTTCACATCACCACTTCCTCACTTGTACTTTAGCAGACACCTGCCTTTGTCCCCAGGAATACACTAACAGAAACCCAAGTCATTGGTCTTATGAATAAAATAGGAGTCAGGAAGGCTGTTTCCAATAGACAACTCTATTTTGTTGAGACCTTGAAGAGTTGAAAGATTTTCATTGCTGTCTTTATAAGGAAGTATGGTTTATAGCAAACCAGCTTCAGACTGAGCAAGTATAAAACAGTACTGACCTTTCAGGAAAAGAATATTAGGAGTTCAAGTTCAAAAACGTGGCAACTGATAGAAAATAAGGGTCACTCAAAGCAGTCTTCTTTGCCCTCATCTTTTGTGTTTTTATTACCACTTATCCCCAGGCCACAGACACCTGCTAACCTATGTCCTGTACTAGTTTTATTATAACAGAATCAATCTTTACTTTCCATAGCATATTGAAGTGGCCCAAACTTTCATACTTTCCTTGAGTTATGCAGTCATTTTCTGAGGGCACCATATAGCAGCAGCTCTCTCCAAATGACCTATTCTATGTCTCCTCCAGGAAAGCAGTTAATGTACATTCCAATTTCATGAGGCTGTTACTTTTATTGACATTTATCCTGGAAGCCAAAGAAAGTTACATGATCTCACTAATGACATACTCACCTCATGGGATTGTTCAGGACATAAATATTCATTGGAACAAAGTGTTGTGTCTTTCTAAAAGTTGACTAGATAAGGTCAATAAGAAATTATGTTGAAAATGCGTTCATCTAAACCAAATAATTAATCCTTAACACGAGAGGGCAATTGTAAAGAAGAGAAATGTTTTGTCAAATTTTTGTTTGCTTACTGTCTTTCCTATCAACCACTTAAGTCATTTGTATGATAATTATCAAAAATGCAAGATTTTATACACAAGTTTACATTTGTTTTATAATTTATAATCCATCAAGTTTTTTCAATAAGCCACCTATTTATCATTTGGAAATCCCCATCCTCTTAAAGCAGGACTCAAAGTCAAGGGTCCAATGGTCCCTCTCATATGCAGAAGCTAGACCATGAAAATGGAAAGAATTATCAGTAAATTAGAGGAATGGGGATTGAGGATGAGAAAGGGATGGTATAAGAGAGGAATGGTAGAGTGACTTTCACCTTTATGTATGTCTGTAGTGTGCTAATTAAAAAGAAAAACTGATAGAGTATGGGAAAAGGAACAGGGAAAGGGAAGAGGGCAGGGAAAGGAGAAGTACTAGGGACTGAAGCGGAGCAAATTGCATTCCATGCTTGTATTGTTATGTCAGAATGAACCTCTTTATCATGTATAACTATAATATACTGAAAAATGTTTAGAGGAGAATTATTTTTATTTGAAATTTTCCAGTTCCAAAAATTCTAAGGAGTCATTTTTATAGTCTTACTAGTATAGTATCTCATTGGGGGGATGATACTAAAATGCCCTGCTGAGAGCATTGTGGTAGCATTACAAAATCTAATTAATGAACCAATATAGAAAGCTGTGGACATTTTAGAAAAAGAAATGTTCTTCTACTTGGAACATTTACATATTTCTGTTGTAACACTTTCAATCAATTTTAAAGTCTAAACTATTTTAGGTTTCTTAGGTATCTCTAGCCTTATGCTTAATACCTCTCTCTCTCTCTCTCTCTCTCTCTCTCTCTCTCCATCTGAACACTACATCCTATTGTCAGCTACAATCTGTGTTCCTGTGGGGAAAGAATGATGCAGACACAGAGTAGTATAGATTAAGAGCGGGGAAGTCAGGGGACCACACTAAAAAAAGTGAGGTCAAAGTCACTTCCTCCACTTGCTTTTATTGAGCAGAACAAAAGGGTGAGGTTTCCAGGGGTTAAAAATAAGGAGGGGCATCACAGAACTTCAAAATGAAGGTAGGTAATCTTGAAGGAATGTTTGTGAAGCAGAGTTTTCAGGAGGTTGTTTCCACCTGCAGCCAAGTATCTGTCTTGACAAATCTCTGCTTTCAGCAACTCAGTCCCTTCAGAGTGTCCCCTGACCTTTTAAGCTTTGTCAACTCCTTGCTGGCAGACCTGTCCTCCACATCTCCCCTTTTCCTTCAAGCAGCTCCTGGCATCGCTGTGTGCTCATGGCATTCATTACAAGCTTTCTTACTAAAGTAAGCATTAAGCAAATATTACCAAAACAGAGGAATACCCCAAGTCGTGAGGAACCAAAAATTTGGGTTCAACCATGGAAGGTAATGCTGTTTCTTTGTGTCTATGATTAGCAAACAAGATGTCAAAGGTTTGATACTGTAACCACTAAACACCAAGTGTGAGATTATCATGAGCAGCTGCTAGCAATGATTTTTTGATATTTTCCTGGGAGTGCTGGGTCTCATTCCACTTGTGGGGGGTGACATATAAGTACTTACGGAGCCAATCACAAAAGAGCTTCTGCCTTAATTTCAATACTTCCATTTGATCATCTAACCATGTGATAGCAGTTTCAAGCAATATTAAGTGCACAAGCACTTTTTGATCAATCATTTGCTGTAAGTTAAGAGAGTGGGTGACATTTCATGTAGCAACATCAGCATAACCATTCATCTGGGTAGTCTGTAGCAAGGTTGTGGTTGTTGCTGCCGCTGGGAGAATGATTATGGAAGCAATAATAAATGTAATTAGGCCACAAAATACCTGGAGTGACCACCAAAGTTAGGTTTAAATGGAGGTAAGGCCTTAGATTCTTCCCATTCTTCTGTCATATTTACAGGTATGTAAGTGAAAGCCTTCCTTATCATAACCATAACAGATCCTGAGAAGTTGCTCTGGAAGAACAAATAAACAGTATAGGTGCAGCTGAGGCACCTATTTTAAATAAGTGATTTTCATGGGTAATATTACAAGGCCCATAGATTAAGACCTACAGGTAAACAGTACAAATCTGCAGGGATTGGGTGAGTTTAGGGCCATGAAAGGTGAGTATGGTGCCCTTATTATTATGCTGTAAACTGCCTGTCCAAAGTGTTAATTGGTGAAAAACAAATCCCAGTCTCCAAACTGCACTCTGAATAGGGCCCCAATTCTAAATTACTAAATGAGTCTGGGGATATGAGAGACCCGCTTCCCTCCAAATAATAGAATCATTACTATAAACTGTGGAATCAGAGACATTGTTAATATTCACACACACACACACACACACACACACACACACAAAGAACGGTTATTTCTATCACAGACCCAGTAACAGGGAGCCAAGTCTACAATGGTAAAATTACCTCTTCACATGTCCTAAAGGTCCTTGATAGTATCCCAGTTTACCTCTGCTACGTTGGGGTGGAGATGAGGATGAACTGTACAAAGAGGGAACCCTGGTCAGGAATGATTGGTAATAGTGTTACCATGATGTTAGCTGCCAATGGAGAGAAGTTTAGTATTACTCCTTTAGAGAGCTTAAATAGAACTACACTTGATTTTGAGGAACAAGACAAGAGGAATCCTGGCTCATATAGAGGAACAAAGAGGAAACCCAAAAGGTCATTTGTTCTATTGTGTTTCTTTAGTTAATGATTTTCGTTGGAGTGAGGAAGCTCAAGACCTCCTACTCAGGTGGTGACATTATTAAAAACTGAAAAGACTGCCCCCCCTCAGATCATTGGGACCCAGAAGAGAGTTCAGACACAAAAGCCCAATGGACACCACTGTAAACCCCAGCGGATAGCACACACGTGAGTACAGCCAACATGTTAATAAACATGGATTCTGGTTTGTGTGGCTGGCTAGTCATCATCAGCACTACTTCAACCCTTTGGGCTAACTTCTTGCTTATTCCCCAGGTTGGCTCAGGAGTCCTCTTGGTCTTTGGCAGCACCAGTTGTGGTGCAGCCACTCTTGCCAGAGCAAAGGGAGGTGGCTCTGGTGACTCGAACCCCAGGTCTGTCAATTTCATCTTCTGCATTCCTGGAATGAGCTTTTAGGACATGATAAGGCTTAAAACACCACAACAGCAGCCAGCAGGATTGTTCCTGCAATTAGACACAATCATAGCCTCATTCATATGCAAGAAGGGGGTGGGTCCTTCACAAGGGCCTCCTTGGAGGTCTTTCTACCAAACCAAAGATGCCAGAGCTTTAAGGGCCACTCTGTTTGCCAATGCTGCTGTGCTACAGACAATCCATCATCCAAAATGTTGAAAGAATTGTGTGATTAATGTATAATGAAGTGCATTGTTAGGAGATTATTTCTTTCCTTGTATTTCCCCATTTCTTTGTTTTAACATAGTTTTAAGTCTGGAGTGAGCTCATTCTATTATACCTTGTCCTTGGTGGTTATGTGGAATGCCAGTGATATGTTTAGTGCAAGATCTAGGGTGGGTAATAAATACCTAATGTGAATGAGGCTCAAAGCTGATTTGGAGTTTCATAAAAAGATAAAATAAGTCTTCAGGGATAGTTGGTTTCTCGTAAGTGGTCTCTAACACCAGAGTTAAGTGTAGCACATACTGTGAACCACTGATGATATTAACAGACTCTTGGGGAAAGGTCACCAAAGTTAATAATAGTTCCTAGTTCTGCTCTTTTTGAAGAGTGCAATACCTTGATTGAGGTTTTTGCACCATTCCAGAGACAATGCTGGCCAACCAGTCCACTCCTATAAGTCAATGCTATTCTTCCCAGGCAGAGATTTGGAACTAATTACTCAAGGGAGGATCCAAGAGATAGCCTGGAGGAAAGATAATGATTTATCAGAGAGTCAATGGCTATTAATATAGCCAGGAAAATTTGAAGTTGTATAGTAACATTATATGCATTAATAAAACCCCTTAAGACTAGTTCCCCTAAATAATAAAAACTAACAGACTCCTGAAATTATGTTGATAAGAACAGATCAATATTTTAGGAAACCCTTGTCACCTCAACTCAGAACATTAGATTCTGGTTTTTATCAATATATTAATATTTGACCTTAGGAAAAAAAAAACTTAAATAACTTTAACTGATTGTGTTAGTTATAGCCAAATTTAATCACACAAACACTTCAAGATTTACCCTCAGCAAACCTTGTGTAACTTAAGCACTTCATAGATTGTTTACTTTTCCATACAAAATACTTTCTCATCCAGAAGCATTTCTTTTATTCTAATTTTATACCAAAATATATTCACATATCTATAGCTTTTAATATCTCCTTAATTGCTGACCTGATCCTTTCTTAAATTTACATTCTAGAACAATCCTTATGAAATTTTTGGGTGTTTTAATCATTTCTCTTCATAAGACGACAAAGTACTTTAAATGAAATTGCTGAAAACTTTTGCATTTTTGCATGTAGAATTCTATCTGTTAAAATTTTAACTCTTAGCAAATTGCTTTTATAAAAGATCCAGAAACAAAGCAATCTTAAACATTTTTCTCATTTACCAATTCATAAAAATACACTTTAAAAACCCAAGCATATATACCTTATAGAATTTAGAAGCTGAGTACTTGAATTTATATTTACTATTGATGTTGTAGCATTTTAACTTTGCAAATTAATCAGATGTCTCCTTTAACAAACACATTTATGAATATTAATCTCATTTTTGAATTCTAATTTAATCATTTTTAACTGTTTACTTTAGATTATCCAAAACAAAGCTATCAGACAGATATAAGCCATCTTTTCCTCCTGAAGAAAAATGCTAGAAACATTTGTAGAAACCAACACCCTATTCACTGATCATCTAGAAAAACATGTGGGCTAGTAATCTTAAATACATCTTCACTCTTATCTGTTTAACCAATTTAAATTGAATGCTTTTATAAAAACATTTAAGTCAAGTGAATTAAAAAGATTCATTCCTTTTTAAAAATTTAATTTATGAGCACATGTTTATTTGTCAATTTTGGTACCATGTAAGTGATGCAGACAAGCAAAACACATATGTACATTAACTTACAAGTGTGCACTCATATATATTTTTAAAAAACAGGAAAAACAGATTTTAGAGCTTTTCTTGAATTACTGACCTCTGAATAAAGAGAGAAGGGAGAACATACAGAGGGCTGAAAAAAAATTGAGACTGAGATAAAACAAGATTGATTGGAGAGAAAAAATATTAACTTAGATGTGCAAGATCAAAAATGAATTCACCATGAAAACATGAGCTCCAAAAATATGAAGATAAAAAAAGTGGCATGGCTTTAATAACCCCATCAAAGGATCGTGCAAAACATCTTTATCAGGCCAAAGTGCACTTGAGGGAGATCTTTTTCTCTTTCCTTTAATTCCAAGGGAGTTTGAGAGTTAGCCCTAGAATATTTGATAACAAATTTTGAATGATTATTCTTTTTAAACAGTTTGTGGAAAGAGGGGAAACAGAGTTAGATCTCTGTTCAGTTTTCCCATTTACAGGATAATCCTCCATTTTCTAATTTCTATTGGTCCTCAGCACCAAAAAGTGTGCCATTTAGCCTCCAGGACCCTCACAAGCCCTTGATTATAAGGGCTTGTTGCCTCATTCACCTGAATACTTTTACCAATCTCTTTGTAGGCCAAATGATTCACAGAGGCATGATTCTGAGTCCCATTTTGCAATGGTTACCAGGCAATCCAGTATCTCTCCTTTTAAAGCTACCTGCTTTAGGGCTGCCAGTGCTGGTTGTTGTCCTGCTGGAGGAGACGGTGCTGGCCATTCCTGCATGGGAGATATTGCTCCCAACACTGGACTTGGAGCTGCAGTTGGTGGCAGCAAGGAAGTTTCACCCTGATCTTGCTTCAGGGGCATTAATGCACTGCACACCAGTCCACATGTCACCAAAGTATACACAGATACCTTTCTCCACTCACTCTGAAACCGTCTCAGATTTTTCCCAACTCAATCCCAGACCTCAATACTTTTAGTATCATTATTTGCGAACCAGGGATTGACATCTTTCACCTCTTGCAACAATTTTAATAGCTGATCCTCAGCCACCACTGCTCCAGAGGCCTTAAGTGGGTATAAAAAAACACCCTAATATGCTCTTTCTGTTCTGCATATAATGATTTCCACATTGTGGCCCTGGCTTGAAAATCCCCAAGGATATAGAATTCCCCAATACTTACGCTCTGCTGTGGAGTTACAATCACTTCCAGTTTCCTCAGCTTCAATCCCCCTTTCATTTACAAGTGTCCTTGTTCACACCCCACTTATCAGCTACCACCTGTGTCCCTGAGGGTGAAAAATGATGCAGAAACAGAGTATAGATTCAGAGAAGGCAAGTCAGGGGATCATGCCAAGAAAGTGAGGCCCTCAATCTCTTCCTCCACTTGTTTTCATTGAGGGTCACACAATGGAGAGCTTACTAGCTGTTAAAGACAAAGAGGACATCACAGGACTTCAAAGTGAAGGCAGCTAATCTTGAAGGTATGTTCATGAAGCAAAATATTTTGGAGGTCATTTCCACCTTCAACCAAGAACATCTGCCTTGACAAGACCCATAGCTTTCAGCAAATCAGTCTGATGGGCATTCTGTGATCTTTAGACTTTGCCTAGGCACATGTTACCTCACTGCTGGCATGCTGGTCCTCCACACGTATCACTTTAAAATGAGAGTATTCTATACTCTTTGCTATTAGGTGTTTACCTATATATCTATACATAACTATGTATGCCTTAAAGCTCTTTGATGCAAACTTAGCTCTGATTCCAGGGGGGAAAAACAGCATTTGGGAGAAGTAAAGATGCTCAGATTATTATAAAGAAGGTTGATTTTCAAGCACATAATCATACTAGATCAGGACTTAGAGATATCACAAGCAGAATAAAATGGAAATCATAGAAATAAATTGATTTCCTAAATGACAAATATTTATTATCCATATTATGGTCCCAGAATTCCCCTCCATTTTCTTTCATCTTAGAGAATCTAAGTTTTACTAGAGAATCTAAGTTTTACTATCCAACAAGGAACCTCAAGGAGGACAATCTGATCCCCATTTTCTGAAGAATATGTAATTTTCTACAAGAGAAATAACAAGGTCAATTTCAGCCCTTCATTAACCCCAACTGTATCCACTAATCAGTGTAAAAATCCTATCACATCTGCAATATGAAGAAACCAGAATCTAATGATGATATAAATATGATATAAAATCAGTAAATTTTTTGTGCACTACAATATACATGCTGCCTGCAACATTTATTAACATGGACATTAATTGCCCTTTTAGTCACATAGTATTCATGTCACTGTAAAAGCTATTTGATTTTTTTCCCTTTCAATGCAATGAATTGGGAAGTAGACACTGCCATTTCCTCCAGCTAATTCATGGTCTGACCTCCACTCATTGCTACATGTATAACACAGCCATAATTAGACTGGCTCCAATTAGCCACCTGACAGCTAAACTACACATTAGTCCTATCAGAAGATATAAAACCATGTAGATTATTTCCTTGGAGAAAGAGAGGGGATCTAAGAGGCAGCAGTATGTGAATTTCCTGGGAAGAAACACTTCAAAAGATTCCTATATTTAAGCCCATGAAAAAGAAGTATTGACAACCATGAATGAGGAAAAATGATAAGTTTCCACAAAGCAGAATAATGAATTTCCACACTGCTATTTGTGGAGCAGAGGAAAAACCTCACTTCTTCCAAAATGGGGCTTGAACCATATTTAATCAGCTCCAGCAGTTCAACTGCATGCTTCCCAACTGCATATTAAGTGAATCAGGTGGGTAGATGGGGAGAACTCGGGTGGGAGCATTTATAACAGGGAAATTGTAAAATGCCAGAAATCAGAGCTTTATCTCCCGAGACAGGATTGTTGCACATTTACCAACTCAGCTCTGCTTTCATTAAAGTATTTCACAATTTAATCAGTAAAGAAATGTGGGCAGGGTGCTCTGGCACAGTTGCTAAATATGGAGTTATCTGGCATAAAAAATCTCTCCAGTAGTCTTCCCATGGGCTAGTTACTGATGAAATCACAATCAATCACTGAAAAATCTAACATCATTTCACCCATTCAGAAACACTGAATCAGAACTCAACCTATCCTTTCTACCATAACCATAATTCACAAAAGTAGCCATTTCAAAATATAAGACCAACAACAACTGAATCTCAAAAAGGAAAGTATGGGAAGGAAACGGGTGCCTAATAAACATGACTCAGAGAATTCAGAACATTGGTGAGTAAGAGGGACTATTTATTACACAGGATGTAGTGAACACAGAGCAAAAGAGGAAAATGGTGCACACACAGAACTCAGGTTGACCTGATGACTGATAGGAAAGGGATGCTCCCCCAAAGGATGCAGAGGTACTGATACTGTGGAAGACAGTGGATGAAATGTAGAACATTTAGGGAATCAGAATTCTTGGAATAGGGGATCAAACACAGTAAGATATATACACTGGAAATCATGGGGAGATGTTACTCACACAAACTCTCCTCAGAATTGATGTGACAGTGGTCTTCATATACACCCTGAGAAACTCTTTCACAATGACTGCACATTGTCACTTGCTCACATTTCATACAAAGTCCTTATGAGGTAAACAAAAAAAAATTAGAACTTATCACTATGAATTAGTGGTTTGTTCCTTCAGTGTGAAAGTGGCCCTCAATAAGTTTACACAGGATGATGATAAAACTTGCCTTTCTAGAACACATCCAGTGGTCACCGGGTACTACAATGCAGCACACATATAAACCACCCATGGTTGGAAAAGGGGCCAGAGCACAGGTGTCACAATGGAATTCATGGACAAGGGGATAAAGTCCTCAAAACTAAGGGGAAAGAGATACAGACACAGAACTCTCAAGGTTTCAAGGAATTTCATGAAAATTTCCCTCAGAAGCAAAACCAGAATCTCCCCCAAGGTTTTGGGAAAAAAAATGAACTGGGACTCAGAGGACAGACAACACTGAGAACAGATCAAGCATGATAGGACTCAAAGGAAACTGAACATTTCCTGGAAAGGAGAACTCCCTTACCAGACCCAACGGACACTGCTAACTACTTGGACAGGAAATCTCAACCATAAGAATCAGAGTATCCTGAGTACATATGGGAAAGCAGTGCTCCACCACAGTAATCCAAAGACCCTGGTGGAAAACATTCTGTTATTGCTTCTGAGGGACATTTTCATGAGATTCCTTGAAACCTTGAGACTTTTTTTTTGTCTGTCTTTACCCTTCAGTTTTGAGGACCTTATCCCCCTTGTCCATGAGTTCCAATGTGACACCTAGGCTCTGACCTCTTTTCCAAACATGGGTGGTTGTTATATATGCTACATTTAATTATCTGGTGACCACTGGATGTGTTCTATCAACATCAAGTTCTTTTAAGTTCTATCAACATCCTGTGTGAACTTATTGAGGACCACTTTCACATCAGAGGAACACTCAGACACAGCACTACACTGACCACCAATGGGAAAGGAGAACTCACCCCAAGACTCACAGTACGCAGGGAAGGTATAGGGAGAGGACAAGCAATGCCAGGAGTGAGGACACTTATCAATGACAACAAAGGTGAGCTCTACACAAAAATCCAAAGGACCAAGAGCACTAGAGGAAAAGGGTGTCTCACCCACAGGGCTCAGAGGATCATGAGCACTTGTGGGAAAGGAGCACTCAACCCCAGGACTCAGAGGACCCTGAACAATGGTGGAGAAGGTGAATCATGCACAACACGAGACAACAATGAGCAATGGTGGGAAAAGGGTGCACACACACAGGTACAGGTACAAGTACAGGTGTAGAAAATCAAGAAAAGCCAGGACTCAAAGAAGAATGAGCACCAGTGGAAAAGGAGCACTCTCCCACAGTGCTCAGTAGAGATTGAGCACTGGTGGAGAACAGGCACTCAGTCACAAGCCTGAGAGGAGCCTGAGCAGGACCGGGAAAGGGGGAGGTTCACAGAGGACTCAGAGGACCCTGAGCACCCAGGGATAGGGGTGCTCTCACTGGACTTGGAACACAAAGAGCACTTATGGGAAAAGAAGTGTCACCCAGGGTTCTCAGAGCATCTGAGCACTGGTGGGAAAGAGGCACCCTCCCACAGGACTCAGTGGACCCGGAGTAATGTTGGGACAGTGGTGCACACACACAGTACTCAGGTGACCATAATCCCTGTTAGGAAATGGATGCTGTCCCATAAGACTTATAGGGACTGACACTTGGGGAATGGATGGATCACATTTTGAACTCTTAGATATTCAGAACTCCTGGGATAGGGGCCTCACCCTCAGTACCGTGGGCACATGGAGCAAGAGAGGAAGATGGTGCTCACACCACACTACTGCTCACCTCAGAGTTCCTGTGACAGAGGTCTTGACACACAGCCTGAGATACCCTCCCACAATGATTGCACAGTTGTTCTTGGTCACATTTCATGCAGAGTCCATAGGACTTCAGAAAGTGGTGCTCATCCTTATGTATGAGTGGATTTCTCCCCAGGTAGGAAAGAGGTCCTCGACCAGAGTTGACACAGGAAGATGATGAAACCTGCCATACTGGAGCTCAAGCGCTGCTCACCAGGGGCTCCTGAGTTCTGGAGCATATGTATCAAACATCCATGATTGCAATCAGATCCAGGGCCCACGTGTCTCAATGGTGCTCATGGACAGGTCTCTCCTTAAGGTCCTCAACACTGGGGGCATAGAGACCTGAACATCTCGTGGAAATCTCTCTCAGGAGCAGTGCACAGAGCCTCCCCAAAGATTTTTGCAAGCATGGAGCTGTCCAGAGATTCACATGGACCTAAAGAGTGTTGAAGAACAGACACTCACCCAAGGCCTCATTGTGTCACAGAACAGGGTTGGCTCAGGTGCATTCTGTCACAAGACAGGAGGCTTGAGCATGCCAGAAAATGTGCTTACCAGAAGAATCAGAGGAACTCTAACTGCTACAAAGAAGGGGGCATCAGCCACAAACTCCTAGAGATAGTACTACACAACAGAGGGGCAATGCAATCCTGCAAGAACATATGGGAACAAATGCTGGTAGTAAAATGGTGCTCTTCCATGGGACCGAGTAGATCCTGAGGACAGCTGGATAAGATCAGTCAACTACTAAACTCAGAGTACCCAGAGCACTTGTGAGAAAGGGATGCTCTCCCACAGGACTCATACGAACCAGGACAATGTTGTAAAGGGGCAAGAACACAAAGGACCCAGACTCCATGACCACAGGTGGGAAAGGGGCGTTCACCCAGAGGGCTCAAAGGAAACATTACAGGAGAAGGAAGCGTTAAGCAAAGCCAAGAGTCACAGGAGACTCAGCAGACATGGGAAAGATGTGCTCTCCCAATCAGTAAAAGGATGAGGAGCACTGGAGGAAAAGGGTTTCTCAACACAGGGATCAGAAGACAGAGGATCAAGAGTACTTGAGGGAAAGGGATGTTCAAACACAGGACTCAGGGGACCTGAAGAGTGGTGGAGAAGCGACAAAACCAAGAACATGCAGACTTCATTGACCACCTGTAGTAAAGTGTTGCTCAACCACAGGATGCAAAGGACAACAAGAAGTGTAGGAAAAAGTCAAGTAATGTTAAGACTCAAGGTAAATGAGCACTGGAGCTTTGGGAGCATTCTGCGACAACACATAACTCTGAGAAGTGGTAGAAATGGGTCTCAAGTGGAAAGGATGAAGAGGGTCCTGAGCATAGAAGAATGAAGGTGACTCACCCACAGGTCTCAGAGTAACCTCAACACTGGTAGAAAGGGAAAAAAAGGATGGAGAAAACACTGAGCTCAGGTAAAAAGGGGCATTCACCAAGCACACAGGGTGACTGGGCATAAAACAGAAAAATGGGGCAATGCCAGAACTCAAAGGAAAGTGAACACTTCTAGAAAAGGAGAACAGTCCTACAAAGTCATAACGGATCTTGAGCACTGTTTGAACATGGGCTCTCAACACAAGATTCAGAGGATCCTTGTACATGTGGGAAAGGGGTGCTCCCTCATATTACTTCAAGGACATTGCACACAGGTGGAAAACAGGCACTCACACAGAGGACAGACACAACATTGAGCACTGTGGAAAAGGGGTACTAAAACAAGGATTCAAGAGTACACGGCACAGGTATGGAGAAAGCCATCAAAATTGCCAGGACACAAAGGAGACTCAGCACTGGTGGGAAAGGAGCACTCTTACACAGGACCCAAAGGATCTTGAGCACTTGTGCACAAGGGACCATTTCCCCCACATGGGTCTGGGGATCTCTAGCACAGGTGTGAAAGAGTCACTCTCCCACGGTACTCAGGGAACCCTGGACAATGGTGGATAACAGCAACTCACCCTTAGGATAGACAGTACATGAGCATCCATGGGAAAGAGGTGCTCACCCAAGGACTCAGAGTACACAGGGAAGCTGTGGGGAAATCCATCAAGCAATGCCAGGACTCTCAGTTGAAGGAGCACTTGTAGGAAAAGAGCCCTCTCCCACAAGACTCCAAATACTTTGAGGGGCCCTGGAAAGGAACACCAAGACATAGGTTGAGGGATATCTTGAGCACTTGTAGGAAAGAGGCACTTCCCCAAGGGACAAAGAAAGACACTGAACACTCCAGGGAACTGGGAAAACATTGGCAGAATAAACCTGTCCCTCTTCTGGGTCTGAGAGGAGCACCATCCCAATGGATTCCTTGGGATGACACTAGTGGAAAAAGGTCCATCTCTCTCACAACTCTCGTGGATTCAGCACTGAAACCTTAGGGTGATTATCCACAGGCACACATTGTAAAGATTATGCTTACCCAAATCTCTCAGTCTGCTGGGCCTTGGTGATGGTGTGAATCTGGTCCTCACTCACTGTTTGAGAATTGTCTCCACAAGGCTTGTGCATTGTCACTTGCTCCCATTTCACTGGCTTTCGTTAGCTGGTCCAAAGTGGTGCTATCAGAGGATCCTGGGCACTTGCAGAACATCCTGAGCTCTCCCACAAGACAGCCTCTCCATTGAGCATTCCTGGGAAAGTGGAGCTCACCCACTGGACTCAGAGGACAAGGGCATGAGTGGGGAAATGGCAGTCAAGCATAGGACTCAAAGGACATTGAGCACTGATGGGAGAGGGGCGCTCACCCACAGTACTCTGAAGATCCACAGAGGTGTTCAGGAAGGGGTGCTCTCAGACAATACAGTGATTAGCCTGAGACCTGATGGGAAAAGGGCACTCAACCAAAGTCTCACAGGACATGTGCAGATGTGGGAAAAATGTCAAGCAATCGTTAAGTCTCAAAAGACACTGAGCATCTCTGCTTTTCTGAGCTCTCTGGGACAACACAAATGAACCCTGAGCAGTGGTGCAAGTGGGATTCAGAAGCACATGATGAGGAGGGTCCTGAGCACTGGTGAGAGTTGCGCTTACCCACAGGTCCCAGGGGACCCTCCACTCTGGTGGAAAGAGAACACTGCCCCTTAGGATGGAGACAATTCTGAGCACTGCCAGGAAAGGGGAGCTCACCCACAAGACTCAAAAGCCAGAGGAACTCTTGGGCAAAGGACATACACCTTGAGGACACAGGAAAACCTGAGCAAAGGTGGGAAGGGGCTCTCACCCATGGATGTCAGGAGACACAGGGCACAAATGGGAAACAACTGGGGCAATGCCAGGACTGAAATGAATGTGAGCACTTATGGGAAAGGAGGACAGTCCTACAAGGTGCCGGGGTCCTTGAGGTCTGTTTGAAGGTGGCTCTCAAACACAAGTTTCAGAGTATCCTCTTACATGTGGGAAAGGGGTTCTCCCCAGAGTAACACACTGATACTGGAAACTGGTGAAAAACAGGCACTCACCAAAGGACAGACACTACCCTGAGCACTGTGGGAAAGTGTTGCTCACCCAAGGACTCAAGAGTACACAGCACAGGTATGGGGAAAGCCATGAAGCATGCTAGGACTCAGAGGAGTCAGAGGACCAGTGTGAAAGGGGCACTCTCCCAAAGGACACAAAGGTCTTTATTCACTTATGCAGAAGGGATCCTTTCTGGACATGGGTCTAGGGATCCTGAGCACAGGTGGGAAAGGGGCACTCTCCCACAGTCCTCAGGGATCCCTGGCCAATGGTGGGTAACAGAAACTCACCCATAGGATACACAGTATATGAGCACTCATGGGAAAGTGGTGCTCACCCAAGGACTCACAGTACACAGGGAAGCTGTGGAGAATTCCATCAAGCAATGCTAGGACACTTAGATGAAGGAGCATTGTAGGAAAAGAGCCTCCTCCCAACACACTCCAAGTCCCAGAGGAGCCCTGCAAAGTTGCAATGACCCATAGGTTGAGGGCTCTCCTGAACACTTGTGAGAAAGGGGCACTACTGCACAGGACTCAGAAAGGCACTGACCAGTCCACGGATCTGGGCTCACACTGGCATTTCACACCCTTTCCCTCTTATTCGGTCTGAAGGAGGATCATACCCATGGATTCCTTGGTGGCAAAGTGTCCATCACTCTGAGGACACTCCTGGATTCATCTTTCTCATCTTAGGTTGATTATCCACAGGCAAATATTTCCAAGATCATGCTAACCCAAATCAGTCAGTATCCTGGGATTTGGAGTTGGTGTGAAACTGGTCCTCACACACTGCATGAGAAATGTCTCCTCAAGGCTTCCAGATTGTCACTTGCTCATATTTCACTGGCTTTCCTTAGTTGGTCTAAAAGGGGTGCTTGCAGAGGATCCTGGACACTGGCAGAACATCCTGAGCTCTCCCACAAGACAGTCTCTACATTGAGCACTCCTGGGAAAGTGGCGCTCACCCACTGGACTCAGAGGAGAAGGGCATGAGTGGGGAAATGGCAATCAAGGATAGGACTCAAAGGACATTGAGCACTGATGGGAGAGGGGCGCTCACCCACAGTACTCTGAAGATCCACAGAGTTGTTCAGGAAGGGGTACTCTCAGACAATACAGCGATTAGCCTGAGACCTGTTGGGAAAGGGGCACTCAACCAAGGTCTCACAGGACATGTGCAGATGTGGGAAAAATGTCAAGCAATCCTAGGTCTCAAAAGACACTGAGCACTTCTGCTTTTCTGAATTCTCAGGGACAAGGCACAAAGAACCTTGAGCAGTAGTGCAAGTGGGACTCCAAGCCCAGGATAAAGAGGGTCCTGAGAACTGGTGAGTGATTTGCGCTTACCCACATGTCTCAGGGGACCCTCAACTCTGGTGGCAAAAGAACACTGCCCCTTAGGATGGAGACAATTCTGAGCACTGCCAGGAAAGTGGCGCTCACCCACAAGACTCAGAAGCCAGAGGAACTCTTGGGCAAAGGACATACACCTTGAGGACACAGGAAAAACTAGGCAAAGGTGGGAAGGGGCTCTCACCCATGGATGTCAGGAGACACAGGACACAAATGGGAAACAACTGGGGCAATGCCAGGACTGAAACGAATGTGAGTACTTATGGGAAAGGAGCACAGTCCTACAAGGTGTCGGGGTCCTTGAGTTCTGTTTAAAGATGGCTCTCAAACACAAGTTTCACAGTATTCTGTACATGTGGGAAAGGGGTTCTCCCCAGAGTACCACAAGGTCCCTGGAAACAGGTGGAAAACAGGCACTAACCAGATGATAGACACTACCAATGAGCACTGTGGGAAAGTGGTGCTCACCCAAAAACTCAAGAGAAAACAGCACAGGAGTGTGGAAAGCCATGAAGAATGTTAGGACTCAGAGGATACTGAACACTGGTGGGAAGGTGCACTCTCCCAAAGGAAACAAAGGACCTTGAGATCTTATGCAGAATTGACCCTTTTTTCCACTTGGGTCTAGGGATCCTGAGCATAGGTGGGAAAGGGGCTCTCTCCCACAGCACTAAGGGGAACCTGGACAATTGTGGATAACAACTCACCCATAGTATAGACAATACATGAGCACCCATGAGGAAGGGGTACTCACCAAAAGAGTCAGAGTATACAGGGAAGCTGTGGGGAAATGCTTTTCTGTGCTCTCTGGGACAACACAATATGAACCTGAGCAGTGGTGCAAGTGGGATTCAGAAGCACATGATGAAGACCGTCCTAAGCACTGGTGAGTTAGTAGCGCTTACACACATGTCTCAGGCGACCTTCCACTCTGGTAGAAAGAGAACACTGCCCCATAGGATGGAGACAATTCTGAGCACTGCCAGGAAAGAGGCGCTCACCAATAAGGCTCAGAAGCCAGAGGAACTTTTGGGAAAAGGACATACACCCTGAGGACACAGGAAAAACTGAGCAAAGGTGGGAAGGGACTCTCACCCATGGATGTCAGGAGACACAGGGCACAAATTGGAAAAAATGGGGGAATTCCAGGAGAAAAACGGATATAAGTACTTATGGGAAAGGAGCACAGTCCTACAAGGTGCCGGGGTCCTTGAGTTCTGTTTAAAGATGGCTCTCAAACACAAGTTTCACAGTATCCTGTACATGTGGGAAAGGGGTTCTCCCCAGAGTACCACAAGGTCCCTGGAAACAGGTGGAAAACAGGCACTCACCAGATGATAGACACTACCAATGAGCACTGTGGGAAAGTGGTGCTCAACCAAGGACTCAAGAGTACACAGCACAGGTGTGGGGAAAGCCAGGAAGCATGCTAGGACTCAGAGGATACTGATCACTGGTGGGAAGGTTCGCTCTCCCAAAGGACACAAAAGACCTTGAGATCTTATGCAGAAGGGATTCTTTTTCCCACTTGGGTCTAGGGATCCTGAGCACAGGTGGGAAAGGGGCGCTCTCCCGCAGCATACATGGGAATCAGGAAATGGTGCGTAACAAAAACTCACCCATAGAATAGACAGTATATGAGCACCCATGTGTAAGGGGTACTCACCAAAAGACTCAGAGTATACAGGGAAGCTGTGGGGAAATCCATCAAGCAATGACAGTACTCTTAGGTGAAGGAGCATAGTAGGAAATGAGCCCTCTCCCAACACACTCCAAGGACCCTGAGCAGTCCTGGAAAGTCGCACTGACCCATAGGTTGAGGGCTCTCCTGAGCACTTGTGAGAAAGTGGCGCTCTCCCATAGGACTTAGAAAGGCACTGACCAGTCCAGGGATCTGGGCTCACACTGCAATATCTCACCCTGTCCCTCTTCTTTGGTCTGAAGGAGCATCATCCCCATGGATTCCTTGGTGGGACAGGGTCCATCTCTCTGGGCACCCTTCTGGATTCATCTCTGTCACCTTAGTTTGATTATCCACAGGCACACATTGCCAAGATCATGCTCACTCAAATCAGTCCGTGTCCTTGTGCTTGCTGATAGTGTGACACTGGTCCCCACTCAATGCATGAGGAATGTCTCCACAAGACTTGCGCATTGTCACTTGCTCCCATTTCACTGGCTTTCCTTAGTTGGTCCAAAAGGGGTGCTTTCAGAGGATACTGGGCACTGGCAGAATATCCTGAGCTCTCCCACAAGACAACCTCTGCATTGAGCAATCCTGGGAAAGTGCCGCTCACCCACTGGACTCAGAGGACAAGGGCATGAGTGAGGAAATGACAATCAAGGATAGGACTCAAAGGACATGGAGCACTGATGGGAGAGAGGCGCTCACCCACAGTACTCTGAAGATCCACAGAGGTGTTCAGGAAGGGGTGCTTTCAGATAATACAATGATTAGCCTGAGACCTGTTGGGAAAGGTCTGCTCAACCAAAGGTCTAATAGAACATCTGCAGGTGTGGGAAAAATGTAAAGCAATCCTGGTTCTTAAAGACACCAAGCACTTCTGGTATTCTCAGCTCTCTGGGACATCACACAATGAACCGTGAACAGTGGTGCAAGTGGGACTCAGAAGCACATGATGAAGAGGGTCCTGAGCAATGCTGAGCGAGTTGCCCTTACCCACACATCTCAGGGGTCCCACAACTCTGGTGGACAGAGAACACTGCCCCTTAGGATGGAGACAATTCTGAGCTCTGCCAGGAAAGGGGTGTTTAGAAACAAGACCAGAAGCCAGAGGAACTTTTGGGTAAAGGACATACACCCTGAGGACACAGGAAAAACTGAGCAACGGTGGGAAGGGGCTCTCACCCATGGATGTCAGGAGACACAGGGCACAAATGATAAACAACTGGGGCAATGCCAGGACTGAAATGAATGTGAGTACTTATGGGAAAGGAGCACAGTCCTACAAGGTGCCGGGGTCCTTGTGTTCTGTTTAAAGGCGGCTCTCAAACACAAATTTCACAGCATCCTTGTACATGTGGGAAAGGGGTTCTCCCCAGAGTAACTCAAGGACCCTGGAAACAGGTGGAAAACAGGCACTCACCAGAGGACAGACACAACCCTGAGCAATGTGGGAAAGTGGTGCTCACCCAAGGACTCAAGAGTACACAGCACAGGTGTGGGGAAAGCCATGAAGCATGCTAGGACTCAGAGGATACTGAACA
>PVKS010020558.1:0-36608 GCA_004027875.1 Aplodontia rufa | reverse complement strand
CCATGATACAATATTAGGTGAATAAAATAGGGGATGACATATGATATGTACAATGTGATTCTGATTTTGTGTAAAGAAGAATGCATCTGTGTGTGTCTTAATAATCATTACAAAGGTCAATATTTAAATTTTTTTCATTATTTTTATTATTTTTTTTTGTACCTGGGATTGAGGGAGAAGGTAGAAAATAGGTAGGAAATAGACTGCTAGATATAGTTCTCAAACTATTCCTGGTGTAGGTTAGGTTTTCAGATTTCCAGTGCAATGTGGTCTCGTGCATGGTCTTGCTACATCCATGTAGCTGGTTTGTAGCTCATGCTGCGTGTGACTTACCTTGTGTGTTTGACAGCTGAACTGATCCACGTTCTGTTCAGTGACATGTGTCCATTAATCATGCAGTTGAACGTCAGATTTCTGTAAGTTTCCAAACATTTGCTTTCAATTTCTGTGCTTATTTTGTCACAGACCAATGAGGATCTCAAAGTGGCAGTGGTTCAAGGACCATACTTTGAGTAACATGGGTGTGTACCCCTTGTTTGTAGGAGTTGGCCAGGGAAGGGGTTCCGTGTATTTGGAAGCAGCCTTTGCTTATTGAGAGCTGAGGTCCTTTGTGACTTCCAATTATTTAGAACTACAGTTCTCTGTCATTTATTTCATCACATTTGATTCCATCTGGTCTCAGGTTTGCTGTGTCTCTGCCTCTGTTTGTGCAGGTTACGGACTGGAGGTGGACATGTGGGCTGCAGGCGTGATCCTCTACATCCTCCTGTGTGGCTTCCCACCCTTCCGCAGCCCGGAGAGGGACCAGGATGAGCTCTTTAACATCATCCAGCTGGGCCACTTTGAGTTCCTTGCCCCTTACTGGGACAATATCTCTGATGGTGAGATTAGGGCCTTCCGCATGCAGGACAGGAGGGGAGGTGGGGATAGGATAGCCTCTGGGTTCTGACCCCAAAGCAGGTTTTCAGATAAATAAGTGAGAAGACATGCAGAGGGCCACCAGCCAGGCATGGAGCTGGGCTGTCAACATGTGCCTTGTCCTTCATTTGCTTAGTAGTTCATGAAGGTTCGAGTTGCACTCTGAAAACATGACTTGCTTTGAGATTTAAAGGAAAAAATAATCTGACTGTCCTTTGTAGTCACCAGGTGCTTTTATTTAAGGCAATTAAAGACTCTCAAAACCAAAAAGTGTTAGAAACATTGTAACTCTCATTTGTAAGGAGAAAGTCCATCTTACTTCCAGAAGTACTTGTGAGTAATTAAGGGCCTTGTGGGGTGCACTGGGAACACAGGAACTTTTCAAGGTAAGGGGATAGGTCTTCACTACCTTTTAGTGACCTGATACATGGCCCTTCTCCCTTGGGGGTCTTCAATTCCGTCTGATTCCAAGTGGAATCTGTCCCCTCATCTCTACTAATTTGTCTCTGCTAGTTACCACACTTATAAATTGAGAACTGGATACCTGTGGGTTTTGAGTCCTTGGGGCTAGAACTTAGAAAGTGGAATAGGAGGGATGGTTGTTTTTCAACTTGCCCTAAACCATGCCCTCCAAGATTAGTTAATTGAACGGCTGGCTTCCTCAGCTTCCACTTCCTCCCTAGGATTAGGGGCGGAGGGAAGGGAAAAGCTTCACTTTCCCCCTTAAATAAAGTAAGGAGGGCAGGAGAGCAGGGCTTGCTGTAGGTAGAGTGAGGGTCTTGAACTGAGTAAGGCAGTGGCAACTTGGGAAGTGAAGTCCTCTGCAGCACTGTCCTTCGATTTGGCCATGGTGGCTCCTGTCCTGGTCCCCATTTGTATGAGGGCTCTGCTTTGGTCGTACTCTCCCTACGCAGTGAGGAGACTGTGCAGCTATGGGGATGTGCTCCTCAGAGCCCAGGTCCCCTCTTCTAGATCATTTCATTAGGACCTCATAGTTCTGTCCAGGTGGCCTAAGCCCACATCAAGGTCTGTGAGGCCTCTTCTCTCAGCCTCTTCCCACTGTGCCAAAGGGTGGCCATGGAATGGCTGCTTAGAGGATGTGGAGAGAGCTTGAGATGAGGTGTCCTGTTGTCCACACTCAATTGGCCAAATTAAGCCATGCACCATATAGCTACACACTTCTCTAGATAAGTATAAATCCCACTAGCCTGATTTCAAATGCTCTGTATTCATGAGTGGAGAGAGCAGGTCTAGAATGTTTCTGTCTTCTGTTGGACTGCACTGTTCTTAGAATATGAGAGCCTTCTAGCCAGCCCGTGGTGCTAACACAAGAGTCAGAGAAGTCTCAGTTTAAATCTGGCCTTCCAGCCTCTCAGTCTTCTGAGGATCTTGAAGGAGTAATGCTGGTCGGGGTGGGGCTGGGGCACTTTGGGGGCAGAATTTGCCCAACTTGAACGTGGTGTGGGATAGGAGACATCCTGTGGCTCCTGTGTTCTAGAAGTGGCTGCACAGTGGGTGGGGAAGGGATGACTGGTGGCTGAGCAGCTAATCTTGAGCAGAGGCATCCCCCAAGAAAGAAAGGAAAAAAGAAAGTGCGTGTTTTCTTTTTGTGCATTTTTCGAGTGGTTGGAGGAGCAGGCTTGGTAAGCCAGGCTGGGAGAGTCAGTGGGACAGGGGGAAATATTTTGTCCTCCCCATCTGTCACCTGGCTCACCAGGTGTCACCACATCCATCTAGAAGTCAGCCATGGTCCTGGGCAGGAAATGAAACTAATTTTGAATTTGTGCTATTTACTACTTCATTTCATCATAATTTTGTTAATATGAGGACATATTTATTAACTGAGGAAGAGTGATTATATTTTCTTTAAAAACTTGTTAGTTTGATTAAAAACTTTCAGGTACGTAGGCTGTGGCCTCTCTTGGTTCTCTTGCCCCAAGGGCACGGATGTTAGGGGTGGACCTGGCACCAAGATTCTAGAGAAATGAACAGACATCCCCGAGAGCTGTTCAACACAGCAGCCCTTGGCACAAGTGGATAAATTTAAATGTGGATTGGCTCAAAGTAAGTGAAATGAAAATTCAGTTCCTCAGTCTCCTTAGCTGGATTTCAGAGCTTAGTAGTCGCTAGTGGATAGAGCAGGTCTAGAACGTCCCCATCTTCTGTTGGACTGCACTCTTGTAGAGCACCACAGAGCCTGTTAGCCAGCCCATGGCGCTCACATGAACGTGTGCGTTCTTATTTTATGGCTGGGGGCAGGGATTCACCTGCATTTACTGTATGTCCCCCTCTTTTTCTCACTCACATAAGCTGCCAAAGATCTGGTGAGCCGGCTGCTGGTGGTAGATCCCAAAAAGCGTTACACAGCCCACCAGGTTCTTCAGCACCCCTGGATTGAAACCGCTGGGAAGAGCAGCACGGTGAAACTGCAAAAGGAGGTGACCCCCAGCAGCGAGGGTCATGTCCGGAGCCAGCACAAGAGGGCTGCAGAGCTGGCATCGTAGCCACAGCGGTGGGATCTGTGCAGCCTCAGCTCTGCTCAAGGGTGGAGAAAGGAAAGGAATTCTAAGGCAGAAGCAATGAAAGGGACTAAATCATATAACTGGAGAAGCAGAAGGAGTTTATTTTAATGCATATTAAAAAATGAACTGAGTCTTAATGTTAAATGTTGTAACATTCTTAGATTTATATATTTAAGTCTTTATTACTTTTTTTGGGTGAACATTGTTATCAGCAAGGGATTCTGATGCATTTTGCTTCCTGCTTGTGATCAACTTCATGGTTTACTACATGAGTGGTGCTTACTAGCATCTAAATTCCTCCGTGAAATTAATAAGGTGAACCATGGTCTGTCTGTGTCAATAAAATGTGTTCTGAAAAACAGAAGTGGATTTGTATTCTTTTTTTAAAGAGAGAGAGGGATAGGGAGACAGAATCAATTTTATTTAATTTTTCATGCAACTTTTGTTGCTCCGACACTTCGTTGTGTACGTGGTGCTGGGGTTCGAACCTGGATCCTTGCACATGCCCGGCAAGCACAGTAACTGTTGAGCCACTGCACCAGCCCCTGGATTTGTATTTTGATTGCTTAGTGATGAGAATCAGAGAATTATAGTTCAGATGCATCTCTGGAAGCCAATGTGACTACATATAAATGTGATGGACACTTGAGTAACTGACAGGAACTATTTATATGTAGGATGTTCTAACTTAGTTTTCTAGCATTGTAGTGTGACTCCAAACCAGATCTGGTGCAGTCTGAAAAATGGAAAGAAGAAATCATCCAATAGTTCTTACCCCTACAATACCCACTTATACTGTTTTTTTCTGCCCAATTATTCCTGAGCCTGTGTCATTGCACTCATGGTGTGACTATTAACATTTCAGCTCACAAGGAAGCCGTTTATTTCATTACTACTTCAGAAATCCAGGGAATGGGTTCCACAGGGGCTTGAAGGAGCTGAGTTGGGGTGCATTCCCACTTGTAGGGCATACATACAGAGGGCATGGAGGACATGTTCCAGTCAGAGTTCAGATGCTCTGGGGATATGCGTGAGCAAAACACTGGTTGCCCCAGTTGACCTTGCCAGCTCATATATAACCCAGTCAGTAGGCCACAGACTGAGTCAGAAGTGTGGGCGTGTCACCCTGGCTCTACCTTTCCTATCAATTTTGGGGTCATCTGGGTGTAGGAATGTATTAAGAAAAGAGCACTAGAGAATTTAGTAAAAGAAATTGCTTAAACAGGTGCTGGAAAGGAGAGAATGCACAAAGGAAACTCTGCACTAATTTAGAGATAGTAACTGCAGGAAGTAGTTTCCACTTCTAGGTGGAGGATCAAGGAAAGGGTTGGGGTGAGTAGATTCTAGAAGCTTGGAGGATAAACTCCTTGTAGGGGAAGCTGAAGTGTGCCACCCAGATCTTCTTTGAAGATGGAAAGGAAGAGGCTGGTTGGGTGTTGCTGTCTGACAATCCTCAGCTGTCAGCCCTCTATAGGAATCGCCCTTAGTTGGGAGGAATTAGCTCATGGTCCCCTCTCAGAGTGGGCCATATCCAACGACTTGTCTGTGTAAGGAATGGAGGCTCAGCACCTTTGCCTACCGGGGGCAATGCTGAAGGACCAGCCAGCTTCTGAGCTCCCTGAAGGAGTCTTAGCTAAGACTACGTCACGGTCTAACTTCTGGCTTTCCTGGTCGGCTTCTTCCCTTTCTCTTTCAGGGGTGATGACCTGAGACTCCCTATGAATCTTTGCTATGCAAATCTGGATTAGAGTTGCCTTCCTGGCAGAGGTGGCCTCTCCAAGGAGGTGACATGTGAGTTGAGACCTCAAAGAGCTGGAGAAGAATCATTCTAGAGACAGAATAACCAGTACAAAGGCCTCCAAAGGTAGAGAAGCCACACAAGTGTCTGTGACTACAGTGTAGCTAGCAATAGGTAAAGTGGGAAGATGAAATCAATGGTAGAGAGTGGTAGAAAGAGTCAGAGCATTCAGCACTCACAGGCCACAGTGAGTTTGGTTATACTCTGAACATAATTGGAAGCCATTTTAAGCATAGGATGATGTGATGAAACTTTCCTCCCCCTGAAAACTCAAGATGCTGAGGTGGTAGATGCTGTGGTTGCCCTACAGATCCCTGAAAAACCTGATCTCCTGGCTGTATCGAGTCTTCTCACTCCAAATCCCCTGTTTTGCACACTGATCCCAAGTTTTATGACATTGCTATCAGTCCCAGCATAGATCACTATGGTCATCTTCCTATGGAAAATACTAAAGGCTGAATTCCTATGAGATAGCATTTCCATTGCTGGTTTAGATTCTCGGAATGAATAATTTTTCGTATTTTAGTATTTCTTCAACTGGAGTGCATCGATAAGTCCTTAATATCCTTTCGTTTTCCCCTTGAAAACTCTTATTAAATCTTGGGTGTATTTTACAGTGATAGTGTGCTAGAATCTGGAAATTGCAGCAAAAGTTCTGTAACTGTTTTCCAGAAAGCAGTTGTAGTTGGGATAAATACTGGACATTTTTTTTCTTTTAGATTATATTCTGTTTTACACAGATACTGTACGCAGTGGGGTCACACATTTATTTTGTTGTTAATGGCATATTGTTTTTCTCCTTGTCTATCTTCTGATAGAATTGTGGAATCAAATAATATAAGAATGTAAAGGTAGATCTAGATTTGTTCTGACAAGTTTCATATCACTGAATTTACTTGGAGAAGAAAATTTGACCTTAGGAAAGATTACATTGAGAAATTCAGCGGCTATCATAAGAAGCATTCAGCACAGAGAAGATGATGTGTCTTCTATTGTGGTACCCGTGTAATTTATGTCAACAGAAAGCCAATAACTTCATCATAGTGTGAAAGTAAATTTCACTTGAGAAATCTCCTGTTCTGATGGAAGAAAGCACACTGTTTATGTTCTTTGCTCCAACTTCCCAAATGAACCTTGCTGGGAGATGGGGGTGGGGAAGACTGATGGCTCCCCCCTGATGGGTCTAATTTTCTGTCAATCATCACCAAAGGTTCTCAGTCATTTGACAGTGAAAGATTTTTGCAAGAGCATTATGGAAGTAACTGGAAATAGAAAGTATAATTTTAATAGGCATTCTTCCTAAAACTAGGATGCCATTTTATAAATCCATACATTTCTATAGCAAATGTAGATTTATCTAATCCTAATTCTAACTGCCTGGTTAACATTTTGACCTTGGTTCCTCTATCTGGACGTAGCAGGTATAAATGTGAGTCTGAAGCTACAGGGGTGAGTTTTTATACATCAATAGAATTTTGTTTCGACTATGTAACCACATCTTACTTGATGGGGGTGGTAATCTCAGTTGTCACTCAACATTGGACATTTTGTGTCATGCTCAGTCATGGGGTACATCCTTTAGTCATCAGTTCCCAAGGGCTTCCTGTTGACACACCATTGTCTCAGCCCAGTGACTCCCTGCTGCTTCCTTGTCCCTCTAGGGCCTGAGATCTTCTGCACAATGCCTGGCTGTCTGTCTCCACCATCACACTAATTATTCCTCCTTGGGGTCTTGACCCTTCTCTGGGCCTTCATTTGTATTACTGGAGCTCCGGAGCCTGTAGAACTCATTTATTTATTTTCTCTCCTCATTTCCTCGGGCCATTGTTTGGGTTTAGGAGAGAACTCTTTTTTCCTTTCTCTCTGTAAATTCTTTTCTCTCTTCTTAGACCCTCCTCACACCTCCAAATTCTCCCCTGGACAGGGCTGGGATTAAAGTGAGCTCCTGGAGGTATCCTCCTCAGTCACTATATTTAAGAATATGTCTTAAAAATCATGGACTTTTTTTTAGTGTTTTTTTTGATTGTTAAAACTATTGCATGAAAATATTATTTACCTTGATTATTGAGTTTTTTGAGGGGGGATTCCTTGAATTTTGAAGCCAAGAATAGTTCCTCACTCACCTCACCTAAATTTTTGATTATGGATTTTGGAAACAAACACAATTAATACTGTAACTTATTCCTCTTTTCTGCCTTGCTGTGTGTACTCTGAGAACCAGCTTGAAGGAAGGAAAGGAGAGGGGAAATTCAGGGAGGACAAACCATAATACTATCTCAAGACCTTATCTAGCTGGGCATGGTGGTACATGCCTATATTCTATGGAGGCTGAGGCAGGAGGATTGCAAGTTCAAAGCCAGCCTTAGCAACTCAGTGAGCACCTACGTAAGTTAGAGAGACCCTGCCTCAAATAAAAATATAAAAAGGGCTGAGGATGTGGCTCAGTGGTGAAGCACCTCTAGGTTCAATCCCTTGTACAAAAAAACAAAATAAAACCACAAAGCATAAACAAAGACCTTATCTGGCTACCTGTAGTGTTAGAAGCTTGGAGTCCATCTCAAAGGTTTATTTCAGCTCTCAGATCTGGGCTTCTACTCCCATGGAGAGGATGAGGCTGTCATTGGTGTTGGAACAGATACTACTGTGCCTCAATCAGCAACAACAAGTAAAATTGCTTTTCAGCTCAGATTCATGACTCTGGAGATGTGGTCGAACAACAAACTCTGTACTAGAAAAATCACAACAGAAATGAGAGTGGCCCATGAGCCCATCTTAGTTTCTTCTATCCTCATTCCTCTGAGGCTCAACTCTTCATTTTCTGGCTGTGGCCCCCGGCTGCTGTGCATTTTTGCACTTATTAAGAAACAAAACCAAAAGTGCTTTGTTCCAGAACATCGTCCATTTCTCAAATGAGATCAGTGAAGTTTGATTCTATTTTCATAAAAGGCCCAGCTTCTGCCTCGTGGCCCCAGCATAGCACTGTTATTTAGGAGGGGAGTGGAGCCTTCAAACCTGAGGGTGATTTCTTTTATTCTGTTCCTCCCTTCAAACTTTCTCTAGGGGTAAAGAACCCACATGGGGAAAGGGACTGGAACTTCGGAGTCAGTGGAGCTGTTCCCCTGCCTGAAATCAGAGCCTTTGTACCTGCGAGGTCCTAGCCGCCTGGTCTGCTGGTTCTTTCAGCTCACATAAAAATCCTTCAAGGACTGAACATCACTTTGTTTTCTTTGTCTGTTCTTTTGAAAATGAACCACGGGGCATTCTGCTTCTTTGGAAGCTTTGGGCGCAGGCTTCCCTTGCCTCGCCTTCCAGGTCGCGTTCCCTTGGTTCATTTTCCCAGGCTGTGCTCCCAGTGCAAATCTATACTGCTCTCAAATCCAGCAGATCTAGCAGCCCTTTCTCCTCCACCGCCTTTACCTCTGCTTCCTTCTTTTAGTTTTCCTAATGCCCGTGTCCATATGTACTGCATGTTCCTTGAGAATCCTCAAGTTGCTGGGAAGATGAGCAGCAGGAACCCCCTGGGTAGAAAGGGGCTCATAGCAAGACCACGGGGGACATTTGGAAAATGTTTTCGTGAGACCAGGAAGGTCACGCCATGGATCCCCCAGCCACTGTGGGAGGTCTTGGTGAGCCCTGGACAGGAGCTTTCTCCTTGTTCTCCTCTGCATACCTGTGAGCTTCACACCAGCACCCTAGGGCTGTTTTCCTCTCATTATGAGTGTCATGGAGCCCACTCCAGCTCCTCATTCTCCATTGCTTTATTACCTGTCTCCTTGGATCTAACTGGCTCAGGCTTTTAGCATCCTATTTCCAAATTCTGGGGAAACCGGTCGGCTCAGTCTACATCAGGTGTCCATCTCTAGTCTGATCAGCTGAGTCTGATGGTGGTGCCAGGTCACATGGTACATGTGCTGCCCTTTCAAGGGAGAATGAGCTGTATGGTAGATTTTCTAAGAAGAGAAGGTTTGGGAGATGGGAGGATGTGATTGATATCCCTAGTGCCATCCTTAAGTGCCACTCCGCTTTATGCCCATCACTTGGCACACACCCCTGGTAAGCTTCCCTATCAGAGAAACATGATCCGCATTGATTCTCTGCCTCCCTGGTCCTCTGTTTTAGATTGCAGTGTTGAAATGTTGCTTACAGAGGTCTTTCCCATCCTAAGATACAATGTTAAACAATTCCCAGATGGATAGCAGTGTTAAACATTTATGAAAATAATATTTCACCCATCTAGAATTTATTTTGGTGCAAGTCATTCAGTAGGGATTCCACCTTCAATTCTTCCCCAAGGTGGTTAACAGTTGCCGATACACTATCTATCATCCATCTATCTATCTATCTGTCTATCATCTATCTATCTATATCTATCTATATTACTAACAATTAAAAAGATTTAAAAGATATTTCATTGTAATTTATATGACATTTCCTTATGCATTAGGTCCAAAGCTTTATTCTATGGGATTAATTTGTTAATCCATGTACCAGCACCAAATGTGTTTACTCGGTACTGAGGTTGAACCCAGAGCCTGTCAAATGCTAGCCACGTGTTCTACCAAGGCCCTACATCATCAGCCTCAGAAACACAATATTTTATATAGGCTGCCTCTTTTAGCTTGTGGCGTCCTTTTGTACATCGTGATTATTCTGATTGCTTATTCTCATAGATAAGACTGTTTTTCTTTGTATCATATTGCACACTGGCTTAGGTCTTGTGACAGTCACTGCAGGTCTTTTTCTCCATGGATGGAGGCTCCTTACCATGAAAGTGTCATACTTGCTTGACTCTGTACCCCTCCATGTCCACTTTTGTAGCACAAAGCTGCTGGGATTAAGGTTCCCTCACTGCCCAGGCCAGCCACTCAGGAACGAGCGATTCTTAGAAGGACCCACGTACCATGGAGCTTGCTTTCCACATGCATATTGCAGGGATGAGGTCTGAGGAGAGATGAAATCCATTCCATCAGAACAGTAGCAGGCTATGGGCCCATACCTGTGGGAATTTGCTGTTGACTTACAAAACCACCCACCCCGTCTCTTGCCACTTTGACCCAGAGCTGGGGTAAAGTCAGTTTCCTTTGATCTCAACACTTAATTTCCAGCTGGGCCCTTTTTAGAAGTCTGTGCAGCTGGTTGTGAAAATGCTGGCATTCCTTCTTGGGCACCCTTTGTCTGTAATCTTTTAATTTTTATGTTTTAGGGTACCCTTCTCTGGCTTCCTGTTATGAAAACTGCTATGATCTAGAATTTTTATGCCTAATTCATTTAGATTTGAGAAACAGGAGAAGAGAATAAAATGCATGGGCTTAATTTGCTGCTTGGATTGGAGTTTCTCTGACTTTGTTAAAGAGTAATGGGAATATGAGTGTTCCTGAAACATGGGTTTGTGATTTTTATTTGTTCACAAGTGCACCTTCCCTCCTGCCCTTGCCCTGGATCCTCCCAGCTTCTGTGCAAAGACCATGCTTCCCTGCCCCATCCTCTTGGCCAAGAATCTTGCCTGAGTCAATGCAGTGTGAGCAGATAAGGTATAAACAGAGGCTTCAAATATTTTTGCCTCTTTTTCTTGGCTACTTGTGGTTCTGCCATCTGTCACAAAGCTGCACTGTAAAGATGAAGGGCACTGGGAACAGACCTGAACCTGGCCTGTTCAGTGAAGCAGAGTGGATCTACATGACTTGCAGAGCTGTGTGAGATAAACAAACGATTGTTATTGTAAGTTATTGAAACTGTGGGGTTGTTTGTTATGAAGAATACCACTAGCACAGCTAAAATCCGACCAATAGTGTCATGCATGGACTCGTTTAGGGGAAGGAAATTCTATTAAACCCTCTTTATTGACATTCATTCATTCAACAAGTAACACACACTCAGACCAATTAGAAGGAATTAAATAATTTTATATAATGCAATACATAGTCCAAACAACACTAGATATATATTTATTGTTCTTGTAATTCTTTTTCTTTCTCTTCTCACTCTCTCTCATTACTGAGGGTTGAACCCAGGGACACTTAACCCCTGAGCTACATCCCCAGCCCCTTTATTTTTTTTATTTTGGGACAGGGTCTTGCTCAGTCACTGAGCTGGCCTCAAGCTTGCAGTCTTCCTGTATCAGTCTCCGGAGTGGGTGAGGTTTTAGGAGTGACCCACTGTGCCCGGTTCTTGTAATTCATTCTTAGCCATGCAAGCAAAACAAATTACAAATTAACTTCAAATAAAGCTTCATTAATAATCTATATGAGCTTAATGGGATGGGTGACATTTTGCTCTCCTTCAATTGTCTTTTGCACTGAAAATATGCTCCTGACCATTCTGTCTCAGGTTCTTTTGAGTTAGAGATGTTTGTGCCATTGTGAATCCTGTGTGCCTCAATTCTCACATCACTAGTCCATGATCACGAGAGCTTGCAGTGTAGTCCTTTGACTTTTGTGTGGAGATGCCTTTTTAAGGGGCTAGTTCACCTCTTTTGGTTTCATTCCTGCAACAATGAAAACAGTGGCTCCTGACACAACCTCGGCACTGTCCTACCCCTGCAGAATAAAGGCCTGGAATCTGGTTTGATGATTTTCCCTTTCCCATCAGTCTGATAACCTGTGTACATTTGTATTAACTTTCTTAGGTTGTCATAAAAATGGAAACAGCCACAAATGGCTCATGAAACCTGGAGGGAACTTCAGAGGACCAGCATACTCCTCCAGTTTGGGGCCTGCTCCCTTAGAGCACCTTCTGTTGATGTGAAAGGAAGGACTAACAGGCTTTCCAGGATCGGTACAGCAGGTGGTGCTCTTGGCATTTGGAATCACGGGAGCCTGCCATGCTGCCTGCCTGGGTCTGTTCTGGCATAAATTTGCTGGTGTTGCATTGCGGTGGGTTTGCTGTTTTTTAATCTTTTAAAAATGCCCTCTTTATTTTGATCTTATGTGAGCTGGGACAGCCACGCTCATCCCAGCTGGAGTACTAGACTTCCCTTTGGTCCTTGGGCTAAGTTCTATTTTTTTTAGACTGCAATCAATGCAATGCTGGCCCCAGTCTGGTAGCTGAGGGTTTCTGGGGAGACCTTGGAACCCTCCCTAGGCTCTCTAAGCTAGTCTACTCCAGAGCCCCTCACTGATCAGCTAGTGGGTCAATTCTAGTGCCAGGGTGAGGATGTGAGTCCTTTATGCTCCTAACATCTAGGATCATGACCTGCTGAGGGGCTTTTGGAATGCAAACCTAATTTTACCCTTAACAGCATGGAAACTCCAGCATTCATTTTTCTTTAATAATGTGGGGGTCACGAGATACTTTGCTTTCAGTTTGCTGTGTGACCTTAGCTGCTCCAGGTTTGGTTTCTGTTCAGGAATTTGGAATAGCAGCATCTTCTCAGAGATGTTCTCTTACAGGGTGTCACACGTGTATGGTCTCCTAATGCTTAAGATGGAGAGATCACCTTGTGCACCTCTGAACATCTGGGGTCTAGGGACAGAAAGAAACTTGCTCAAGGGAGCACAGCAGACAGGGAGCAGAGCTTAGATCTTTCTTTCCTACTCTAGTTCTCTGAAACAAACAAACAAGAAAACAAACCATAGTGGATATTTTTTCCCCTCCCATAGCCCCAAACCTATGTACATTTCCATTCCTGCTTTGTGCTGGGGACTACTTAATTATTTTTGTCCTGCCTAGAACAAAATTTTGTTGAAATTGGATGAGTCCACAGTATAGAATGAGTTTCCATTAACCTAACTAAAACGTTGGGCATCCTAAACTGTGGCAGGAGAGCCGATAGTATATTACTTTTAACATTTTCAAGATAATTTTGATGACATATATGTCTATGCTTCTAGATTTTGGAGACTCCCATAGTAAGTGTTGCTTTTTTTTTTTTTTTTTTTTTTTTTAAGGACAGTGCGAGAGAGGGAGACAGAGAGAGACAGAGAGAGAATCAATTTTTATTGAGTTTTTCACATGGCTTTCGTTGGTCTGACACTTAGCTGTGTACATGGGTGCTGGGGTTTGAATCTGCGTACTTGCGCATGCCGCAAGTCCTTGGATCACTCATGAAGATCAGCAAAGGGGAGGCTTTTCCAGTCATAAGCCAAGCCGAATGGTTACCACTGGGACATATCCTGGTCTCTGCCCTCAGGGCCTGTTTAGGTTCTGCTTGAGGCCTCAGACCTTCTGATGAGGCCAGGAGCCCAGGCACTCTGGGTTGTTCAGTCTGGCCCTTCTGCCCAGTAACCCCTTGAGGTCTTGTGACCTCCCTGGAGCACTGTCCCTGTCTTTTATGGGACTCAGAGCCATTCCTGACATCAGAAACCCTGCCCTGCATTCTCTCTGAGGTCCCCAGTGTTTCCTCCTCAGGGGGCTGTTAAGAGAGGGTAGGAGAACAGCTCTGACCTCAAGTGGCTACTACATTCTGCTCTGCAAAAAAAGAAAAATCCACTCCGGGGCAAAGGATTACGAAGGATTCCTGCATGAGTCCAGGAGATGAAAACAGCACTGAGCAAAACACAGGCTCATATAATAAGAAAAACATCCTCTGCTGACGGTTTCTAAGGCTTGTGATGCTCCACAGTTCTCTCTTGCTCACTTTGTAGAATGTTTCACGACCCCTTTGTCTGCTGTGATTTCTCTGGTGATATCATGAGTTATGATGGTGGAGACTTTGTGAATACTTTTACCTGGGAATAGTTATTGTCTGTATTAAGTTGAGCTGGAAGAACACATCCTGGCAGATCCCAGTACTGGTTCCGGCTGATTTGATATCTCATGCACCCCAGCAAAGGAAATGAATAAATTGCTTTATTTCAAATTGGATTGGGGTTTGTTGAGTTTTCTCCCATCATGCTTATCACCAGGAACAGAGAAATCTTGACAACCGAGCAAGGGCGAGCAGGTGTAAGAAGGAATTAAAGGCACAGCAAAGCTCCGACTTGCAGGCAACACAGTTTGGGTTCAGATTTTGTTGATATTTTTTAGGCTCCGCAGGCTTGCACATCACCAAGTATCCACCAGGTGGTGCTGTAGGCAGCGTCACTGTCCCGCCTCTCCCAGATGAGGAGAGAGATTATCTGGAATCTGTCCTTGTCACTGGGACACTGTGTGTCTGGCCTAGAGGACTGGCTTGGCTCTGATCAGGGAGTGACTGAATTTGGCAGGTGCAACATGCTCGGGGCCTGGATCTTGCTCCCTGACCTGTACCTGAGGGATTGGAGCTATATTGGTTTCTGATAAATGCTTTCCTGACAATCTGGGTTTGGTATCTTTCTCATTTTCTGCCCTGCTAGGTTTAGTCTCTCAAAATGGGATAGTTCTGTCCGACAAGATAAGGATTGTATCATCATAACAAGGTGTTCTCGCTCATGGCAATGAAAAGCCTCACAGATAAGCTCTACAGTGTGCAGCCCTGGCTTAGCTTCACTTCATCCCAGTGGGCAGGGAGAGAGAGTGGGTGGACCAGGCCCAGGGCAGATACTTGGCTAGGTGGGGAGAGGGATGAACGGAGGATGGGTGGTCAGCAGATGGCGCTGTTCAGGAGCAAATTCTCAGCCATAAGATGATAACCGAAGGAGGGAGAGACTGTTAGGGGCTCATGCTCACTTTTACAGGAAGGTGCAAAAGAGTGCTTTTTACATGTTGATAATGTCTATTTTACTACAGATGCTAAACAAGCTGTGAAGAGTCTTGTCATATTGCTGTTTTGAAATGCGCAGATTTGTCTTGTGGGCAACCCCAGCCATAGAGACCATTTCTCCTGGCACTAACCAGGACATGAGCTGCTGCATCTGCCAAAATGAAATCTCTGGCAGGGTGGTGAGCTGGGTGTGCGGAGCCAGCTGGGTGGTGGTGGCCATGCCTGAGGGTTGCAAAGCCCTTGGAGTTCATTCCTGCCCAATCTCTGGCAGACAGGAAGCTGGCTAGGGTTTGAAGGTTAGTCCTGGGGACAAGTAGCTTTCTCTCTTTCTCTCTCCTTTTCATTCTCTCTTCCTAGCGAACAGCCCCAATTCCTGCACTAGGGAAGCAAAACTTGCGTAGGACTGCTTTGCTCCAGCTTGCCTAGGACTAGCTGTCATGAAGAAGAGATAAGGTCTGGGAACTGAAATGTTCACGTTGTGCAATTTTTTTTTCTAATAACAGAGTTGCTGACAGTTGTGAAGCCTATACCATTTTTCCTTTTAAAGTAGCTAAAGGTCAGCCAGTATTTTAAAATTGGAAAACTAAAATGTGCTGAACATGCCCAAGACACTCCATTGATTATAACTTCTCAAATGTGAGTTTTGATATGGTGAAAGAGACCAATTTGTTAAAAAGAAAATTTCGCTTTACGTGGTGAAAGCATGTTTTTAATCCTTGCACAATGATAAACCTCAGAAACATTTAGAGTTGGGAGGTGTGTGTGTGTGTGTGTACGGTATCAAAGTTTTGAGACTTAAAATATCTACTTTTCTAAAGCAGTTTTCCTTTCCACTTTTCAGGATTAGCTGAATGTTTCCCAGAACCTTCTAGAAGGCTCATACCTTCTAGGAAAAAGTATTGTTTCTTCTTCTACAAGGTTAGGGAGAGGTAGTGCTACAAGACTATCTGGGCCTTCCAGAAAACTGAGGCACATGAAGACTCCCTTTCAAGCATCGTTTCTTGTGAAGTCAGAGATTTCAGATATATCACCCAGAGTAACAGGCATGAGTTTGTAAGAAGGGACAGGGAATGGGAAAGGGGATACCCTGAAGGGAGAGAGTGGGTCCTCTCGGGGAGAAAAGGGACAGTATGCCTCTCCTGCTCTCCAGTTTTATTGGGGGTAAAAGGAGGTTTCCAGAGAGTCCCACCCAGGTCCACTTCTTGATTTTTGACTGACAGCAAGGTCATATCAGATTTTCAAGTCCCTACTGCCATGACCACTCTACATCACTTTGGCCTATGCTGATTAGTTCTAATTGGAATCCATTCTGATAGATTTAATGATTAGTGGGAAATCATCCTTATCTCCCTGAATTTCAGGATCTGTCTGTGAAAGGGTCACAAAAGTCCCTCCCCTGGGGGGTAATGTGTGTTCCTCTTATTGGAATAATTTCAGGCCTGCATTTCTCCTACAGATCACAGGTAGTTTGCTGAGAAATGTAACATCCTGTCCACTGAAATCAGGCTTCTTAGAAAAGGAAGCGTGTGGGGGTCAGGACAGTGGGCCCATTTTATAGAATTATTCCCTTAAACTCATCTGATTGTGCCCTATCACTAGGCCAGTTCAAAGACATAGGAGGGGTATGAGCACCCAGAACACTGTTTTTCTGTGGTTGTCTCCAGAATGTTCCTGCCCTTCTTTCCCCTGGAGACAAGTATTCCCTAGCCTTAACCTTTCCAAGTGCCCCTGTTTTACTACAAAGTGACTAGCTTCCTTGACAAGGTAATGTATGATTTTTTTTTTTTTTTGGATGGAGAGAAATATAGTGAATGTCTTAGTCACCTATTACTGAGTGACAAGTAGACTCAACAATCTCAGTGGTACATAATAGAAAGCATTTATTTACTCGTGTATTTACAGGTCAACTGTATGTGTCTATTGATCTCAGCTGGGCTTGCCTCATGCATCATGACTTAGCCAGAGGCTGATCTAAGCAGTACGTGGCTGAACGGTTCTGCTTTGGCTGCAGTGGATGGGACAGCTCCAATTCTCACTGCAGGGCTTTGGGTCTCTTGAGTCTCTCCAGACCACAGCCTATCCAGGGCATGCCTTTGTCATGGCAATGGCAGAAGTACAAGACAGAAGCCCCGCTGCAAAAGCACATGTTAAGCCTTAACTTTATGCCCAGAACTCATTGTTTTATAGCTGGTCCCAAAGCCAAGGAGTGGAGGAACACACTCCACTCATGCTTACATGGCATGACTGTAAAGTCACATGGAAAAGGGTGTGGACATGGGGAGGTATAAAAATTGGTCTCCCAAATGTAATGAGACTTCTCTCCATTGTTCAGAAAATGCCAGTGGCTTTACATTGCTCTTAGCCTGGAACTGAAGTCTAAAGACAATCTTTAGAATTTTTTTTCAAAGACAGAGCAAATTATTGGACACTTTCAAGTTCTTGTTGCATACACCTGGATATTTTCAATAAAACCACCTACCCTTACCTTCTAGTCAAACACATTGTAAGCCTGCCCTTAGCCTGGAACTAAGGCTAAGCCTGGAACAAACACATTGTAAGCCTGCTCTTAGCCTGGAACTGAAGTCTAAAGACAATCTTTAGAATTTTTTTTCAAAGACAGAGCAAATTATTGGACACTTTCAAGTTCTTGTTGCATACACCTGGATATTTTCAATAAAACCACCTACCCTTACCTTCTAGTCAAACACATTGTAAGCCTGCCTACCTGCCCACCTTCCCTTGCTAGACATTGTTTGACTAAGCCCTATCCTTGCTTCTCAGTGGAATGAAGTTTCTATTTCCTCCAAGTAGCCCCAGCCATGCCTCCACTTATGTTATCAATTCCTTGGCTGCTGATCTGATCCTGGAGCCCTTGCATGGCTGGACAGGTCTGTTGTAACTCTGCATCTCCGATCCGTTCCAGAACCCAGCATGCCATTAAGGGCTCAGCATGTTTTTTTTTTTTTTTTTTTTTTTTTAATCCAGAAGCTGGGAGTGAAAAAGGGAGCGGAAGAGAAAGTTACTCTTCCAGAATTTGGAAGGAGCCAGAGCTGCTGCTTCAGACAGCTGTCAGAGCACTCCGCCCCCTTCATCCTCACATTGAAGTGAGGACATGGCAAAGACAGAGCAAATCATCAGATACTTTCACATCTATGCTGCATACACCTGGATATTGAAATCGGTCATTCTTCTGTTCAATACCTGATTCTCAACCTCATCGATCTGCCTTTATTAGTTTATTGAATTGATTAGGTGATGAGACGATTGGCGTATATTAACTGGATAATAAAATATGTATTTTATGAATGCAAGCCACTTCCTCACAGTGTTGGTCCTGTCCTGTAAGTCTTATCTAGGGGGTACATACATGATGTCCCTGCCCGTGGAAAACCTTCACTTTCCTAGAAGCCACTCTCCACCTTCTCATGGCTCTTTTTTAGGGTCATAGAGAGCTCAGAGGAAGTGCTGGTTCCATCTGTCTTTGGGTAAATTACTTAATTGTTCTTTTAGAGTCTTTAAAAAAATAAATGAGAGAACTGTGTCAAGATTTATGATAAGCATCACACATGTGAATTTACAAACAACACCCTTTCATAATGGAAAATTTCAGATACACTGCAAAGTCAAGAAAATAATGAATTTCTATGGATCTAGGACCCAGTTTTAATGATTAGCAACATTTTGCCAATCTTGTTTCATTGATCTTTCTACCTTTTACTTTGTTGGAAAATTTTTAGACCAATAACAAACATCAGATCATTTCACTCTTCAATGCAGGCAGAAGATTGTCAATAATGTTCTCCCACCCTTAATGTTTTCCATCATCCATGGATGACTGGACTCTAAAAACTCTTTAGTTTCTGGCCAGTATTTGGCATCTAATCATGTATTTGCCATATTTTCCTTTATTTCGTAAAGGAGATTGCAAACAAAAGACAGAGGATTTTGTTTAGCCTTGGTCCTGTACTCAGCTACATATCTGTTTGATGGAATCATGGGGGCACAAGATAATGTGTTTCAACAAATAAATAATAAAGGAGGATGGTGTCACAGGAGGTGCCAGTGATGCATGGAGAGGATTCAAACAGTTGAATTTGTACTTGGAGAACGAACAAGATTCGTTGTGAATTATGTCAGCAGGGTTGGGGCTATTTATCAGCCCACTTAACCTCAATCGTAGGTTGACAAATGAAATGTCTGAACCATATAAGAGAGAGACTGGAGTCCCAGGGCAAGAGGAGCCCCAGCTCATAGATGAAGCAGTGAGACGCTGGGTGGTGTGTCTAGCTCAGTGTGCTAAGTCAATAGATGTCAGGCGGGTGTAGACATCTGGATATCCACTATTCTGTCGTTTACTCTGGATTTGCTCCTGTGGTCTGTAGTTTTGGCCATTCTCAGAAGAGCCTCAGAAGTGGACTGAGGCCATGAACGAGCTCTCAAGTGGGGAGGCTCTGGGTTTTCATCTCTGATCTCTGTTACCCATAAGATTTTTCTCTGAAGAAAAGATCTCCATGACTACAAAAAAAGAAAAAAAGTTTGCAGACCACTGCTCCAAGTGAGTCTACATGTTCCTAAAGTTGATCTTTTGCAGCAGATAATTCCAAACCCCATAATTGATAAATTGAAATGTGGGGCTTAACACATTCCCTCCTGTTTATAAACATCACGGAAGCAGAGCTGGAAGAGAAGACCAAAAATGTGCATTTGTTGGAAAAGAGTTTAGCAAAGTTTTTATTTTTTTTTTTGATTTAACAAACACAAAGAGAAAATCTATGTGATCCAAGTTCAACACTTCTCATCTTGTTCTCACCTTGTTCAGCCTCGGTTTCTACATCTGTAAAATGAGGGCAGTCTTTGTGCCAGAACACCTGTAGCTGAGGCTTGCGATGCACCGCACCCCAGGACCTCCTGCTTTCAGAGCATCTCTGATGGACAGGTCTGTGTATTTCCTCAGAGTCCCACAGTGGGCTCACTGAGAGGACAACTCAAGGTGTGTTTCTGCTTTGTTGTCTCTCAGAGTTCTCTAAAGCTGGACGCTCAGCTTCAGTCAGGCACAGTCCAGTAAAACAGCCTCAAGGGCAGCTCTCAAGTGCAGAAGAATAATCCAACCTGAATTCTGTAGTCTCACCTTTTGGTGGCATGATTCCTGCGCTTTCCTCAGTGGTACACAGTGGGTTTGAATCCCATTCGCACACAATGGTAATCAACCTACGAATGCACATTTTATTAATGTCAACCCCCATCAGCCAAAGACCACATGACCCTTCATGAAATCAAACAAAATTAGGTTTACAGTTTGCTGCAATAAGAGAGAATCCATGCTATGGAGAACTGTGTGACCATTGAGAGAAGCTTTTCATTTTTTTAAAAATTGGGGATGGATTTATGCTGGATGATTTTGAAAAGAAGTGTAGAAAACGAGTATTTTTTTCTGAAGTGGGTGCTTAACTAGTTTTTGTGGCAACTTGATGGCTGGGTGTCTTGATACTTTTTAATCTAAGAGGCAGGGCTAACAAAGTGGAGCTAGAGCTGTTGATAAAGAAGGGCCCCCTCGTGTTTATTTATTTTATTCTGGTATTCTACAGTATCTTTGTCTTCGTGTTCAGTTGAGATTATGGATTGGTTTTGCTCTCATCTTGTGTGGTGCCCTTGTCTGATGGTTTGTGATGTTCTGTGGGAATTGTTCGCAGCCAGCTGCCAGTTGCCAGCTTTCAGAGCCATTTATACCCTTCTTTGGCTTTTCGCTTTCTCCTGCCTCCCTCACTCCTTACCTCTGCTTCCTGGGATCATCTCTCTAATTAATTATGGGTCCCACGTCTTAGCCTTTGCCCTCTGAGAACCCAGAAATAACACAATGCCTTTTTCAGTAGCTCAATTCCTTTGGGTTTCCTGGAATAGCTTAAAAAAATCCCAGAATCTAGAAGTATGTTTTTTAAAGCAATCATAGTTGTTCTATCATGGGAGTCTGAACATAATTATCCCTACCCTAACTCAGAAGTATTCACACACGATGAAGCACATATACATGAAAAGTACAAAATAAGCAAAGCTAAGAAGACTTTGGCAGGCCTGTCTGGCCCATTTCTGCCGACCATAGAGAGCTATTGGGAGGAAGCCTTTCTGCCACTGTGGTCTCCACCCTCAGTTCAGAGCTGTTCCCCCAGGAAGCTCACTCCCACTGTTTTCCAGCAAGGTAACTTGTGGCCCTCAGCTGCAGCTGGGCCCTTTAGCATCGGGTTTTCCCTGCATTCGGCAAGTATAGACATCAAACAGTCCCAGTCAAAATGCATCCTGTACCTCCCGTGGGAGAAAGGCAAGATGTACCCTAAGGCACCAAGGAAGGGTGGGTTTTCAGTGAGTGCAATATTATTGTTGTCATAATATCTTATGTCTATTTTTTTTAAAGAGAGAAGGACAGTGAGAGAGAGACAGAGAGAATCAATTTTTTAATTGAGTTTTTCACATGGCCTTCGTTGCTCTGGCACTTAGTTGTGTACGTGGGTGCTGGGATTTGAACCCATGTACTTGAACATGCCGGGCAAGTGCCGTAACCACCGAGCCACCACTCCAGCCCCTTATGTCTGTTTTTAATTTAGTTTTAGATTTTTCAGAATAACTGAGCAGACAATGTAGAGGGTTCCCTCCACTCCATTTTTTTTCTTTTCTGGTACCATAGATTGAGCGCAGGGGTGCTTAACCACTGACTCATATCACTAGCCCTTTTTATATTTAATTTTCAGACAGGGTCTGGATAACTTGCTTAGGGCCTTGCTAAGTTGCTGAGCCTGGCTTTGAATTTGTGATCTTCCTGTCTCAGCCTCCTGAGTCACTGGGATTATAGACATGTGCCACTATGCTCAGCTTCCCTGAACATCTTAATGTGGTAAATGGGTAACAATTAATGAATCAACCTTGATACATCACTATTAACAACAATTCAGAGTTTGCATTAAGGTTTACTTTTTTTTTTTTTTTTTTTTGGTACTGGGGATTGAATCCAGGGGTGCTTAACCAATGAGTCACATCCCCAATACTTTTTTAATATTTTATTTGGAGACAGAGTCTCACTAAGTTTCGGAGGTTGGCTCTGAAATTGCCTCAGCCTCTTGAGTCCGGGATTGTGGGGATGTGCCACCATGCCTGGGAAGGTTCACATTTATGCTGTGCAATTCTACAGGTTTTGACAATGCATAAAGACAGATTCACCATCACAGTTTAGGGAATAGTTTCACTGCCCTAAACTTCCTCTGCACATCACCTATTCATCCTTCCCTCCCTCCCAGCCTCCAAGTCCCCTTGCTCTGTTTTGTTAAATGATTAGGAAAGGCAGTAAATTATTCTCTGATCCTGGAATAGTAACCAGAAAAGCTTTGTCTGTTGACTTCTGCTTCATCAGGAGGCCGGAAGTCTTCTTCTATCCTCATCCATCCTCTGAGTTGTATGGAGAATTGTCCTACATGAGACATATGAATGCCCAGCATGTGATGGGAAGCTCAGAGTGGTTATCTTTCTTACCCTCACCTCCACTGCAGGCTGGCTGAAGGTCAGCAGTTGGAGAGAAGGGGAAGCAGTCCTGGACACCCAGGTCATTGCATTTTCTCCTAATAGCTCGTTTTCCTTCCTGCATCCCTGGGAGGATGAATAATAGACTTTTCTGGCCTCAGGCATCGGAAGGATCAGATGGGAAATTTGATTTTCTTTGTGAGTTTAAGGGAGTCAGAGGCCAAGACTTTCATTAATCACCTTGGGAATACTCTTCTGCCAATTGCTTGTAGGCAGCATCAGTCCTAACTATCTTTTTGGGGTTGGCCATTCAGAACAACCCAGTGAACATTTCTCCTTTGGTTTGGACCCACACTGACAAGACCTGCTGAAGGCTGACTCCCTTCAGTGAGCTACCCCTGTAGCCCCCAGTCTACTTTGATGTTGAAATACTTTCTTTATGCAGACTCTGTCCTCTTGAGCAGAGTTTTACGACACAGATATTTCTCAACTCCAACTTTCATAATGCAGATTGGGAATGAAGCAATAGATTAATTAAGAAGCCTAGTTTTCAATGCAGGCATACTTGTGGATTCTAACATGGAGCTCATTTCATGAACACAGGGAAAAGAAAGTTGTGTCTCCCAATTCAAATACTGTGTTGGAGTGGTTCTGTGCTGAGTCTATCCTAATGGTAGTGAATTAGTCAGGGCTCTGCATGAAAATATAATTTAGAAGAGTTTAGTGATGGGATTTTTCTAAAGATGTAGATAGATGAAGTGCTCCAACAAGGAATGATGAGGTACTATAAGACCAAAATTTGTAGAAGCCATTGCCTTCTCCTATAGATAAGGAAGGGAACAGTGATGGGAACTTGGCATGAGCTATAGCTGTTGGAGAGGGGTTGCCCGAAAGGAAGTGTGACTTGGATAGCAGGGAAGGAGCCAGGGAATAAGCTTAACTTCTCTCCCTTGACCTTCAGCTATTTGCCAAATCCAACCAGAAGCCCATGGCCAAAAGAGCCCAGGTAATCTACGGATTACACAAAGTTCATCCTACTGGGGCCCAGAGCAGGGCAGAGGAGGCTGGACTGGAGCTGGAGAGGAATAAGTGGAGAGTAATGAGCACAAGAGGATCATACATAGGATAAGACAAAGTATTGGGAGATCAGGGTTAGTAGATGTGCTCATGGTGAAAGAAAAATTAGTATTAGTCTTGCACAATAGCTAAGCAGAATCAAATCTTACATGTGCTTTATGATTCTTGATTATGCAGCTATGGGATGTAAGTATAAAGAAAAACATATTAGGTTTTTTAACTCTGTGTTTTTGTTCATCTTAACCATTTGGGGAAATATCAAGTTTTGGTATATTTTTTTCTCCTCAGTTTTATTTTCATGGAATTTAAAGAAAGGATTAAAGGAATGATGTAAAATATAATAAATATATACTCCCCAAATAAATCACAGCATTTTTCCACAAGAAAAAAAGTTAGTTAAATATCCACAGAAAAAAATATTTGTGAACCTAATATTCTGGAAGCCCCTGCCGTTTTTATTGTAACTGAAATGTCATTTTAAAAAATTGTTGTATCTCATTGTTGTTTTAGTTAGCATTTCCCCGATGACATATGATGCACAGAATCTTTTTGTATGCTTATTTGGCATCTGTGTATCTTATTTGGTCAGGTGTCTATTAAGGTCCTTGTGATATTTTTAAATTGGGTTGTTTGTGTCCTTACTGTTGAGCTTCTGGGATAAAAGTCCTTTATCAGATATGCCTTTTACAAATATATTCTCCTAGTCTGTAGTTTGTATTTTCATTCTCTTGACAGTGTCTTTCACACAGCACAGCATTTTAATTTTAATAAAGTTCATTCTTTCTGATGGATCATGCTTATCTAAAAAGTCATTATAAAACTCAAGGTTATCTAGAGAATCACTTATGTTAGCTTCTAGGAGTTTTATAGTTTTTCATTTCACATTTATGTGTGCAAAACATTTTGAGTTAATTTTTGTGAAGGTTATGAAGTTCTGTGTTTATATCTATTTTCTTTTCTTTTCTTTTTTTTTGCATATGGCTAGCTAATTGTTCTAGTACAATTTATTAAAAAGACTCCCTTTGCACTATAGCATTGACTTTTTCCTCTGTCAAAGATTAGTTTAATATATTTAGTCGACATGGGTCTGTTTGGAGGCTCCCACTTCCATTTCATTGATGTATTTCTTTCTATAACCAATAACATTTTGTCTTGATCCCTGAGGACCCTGCATGGATGAGCTGACTCATCTATCACAGCCACTGTGCACGGGTTCCCAGGCTGCATGGGACCCCAGGCCTCTGGTCCCATGATTGTAGATGTGCCCAGGATGCCAACCCCAAAGAACCCTGCTTAGAGGAGCCAACTTACCCATCCCAGCTGCAGAGCAGGTACCCAGGCCATATGGGTCCCTAGGCTTCTGGTCCCAGGCCAGAAGGTGCACCCAGGATACACACCCCAGAAGACCCCTACCTGGAGCCATCCAGCTGTTGCACAAACCCACCAGGTCCATATATACTGGGCCCATCCCCACTGCCAAGGATCCCAGGTCCCCTCACAGTACACAGGAAGCCCACCCCGCAATGCCATGACCTCATGACCCAGTAACACACCCCTGCCACCATGCTTCTGCAATCCAGAAGGCTGCCCTGCACATCCAATAAATTCCATATTGAAGCCCTGGAGCCTATCCAAACGGTGCAGCAAAGCAAGGCTCCAGGCTGAAGTAGCTTTCTGGAAGAAGGTTGTTATCAGAGGGCTGGTGTTTGGTCTAACCTTTTGACCTGCAAGGAAGAAGCACCTGGAGACTTGCCTTGCTACCCCACAGGGAACCTCATTTCTAAGATCCAGAAGAAACCCATCAAAAATGAGGAATCAAACTAGAAATGGTTCACCTCAAAACCACAACTTCTCTACCATAATATATAAATAAAAATATAAAAAAGAACACATGGAAAGGGAGCAGGATGAAAACCCAGAAAAAATATCAACAATCTGATTACTAAAAGGAACCAGAAACTAAAAGAGGATTTAGATATGCTTATCCAGGAAGTGTATAAGGCACCCAATAGGCCTAATCAAATGAGAAACTCACTGAGACACTTCATATTCAGAATGTATAACAGGGAAATCAATGAAAGAATATTAAAAGCTGCAAGAGAGCAACACAAAATCACATTCAGAGGCAAACCAAGAAGGATCACCTCTGACTTTTCAGTTCAGACTCTAGAAGCAAGAAGATCCTGGAAGGAGATATTCAATCTCTGAATGACCACAACCTGTAGCCCAGAATACTATATCCAGTAGAACTCAACTTCAGATTCAAAGGGGAAATAAGAATTTTTCATGATAAGATCAAATTTGCAGCATTCATGAACAGAAAACCAACATTAAAAGAATCTTCAAAGATAAACTCCAGATAGAAGAACATGCAAACAATCCTCAAAACCCTCAAATAGAGGAATTTCGATAAAAGTACCTGCTATCAAAGGACAACTAATACAGGACAGAACTCACTAATAAGACATGAATGCAATTAATTACAACCACATAACTGTCCTAACAATGAATGTGAATGGTCTGAATGCACCAATTAAAAGACACAGACTTGCAGATTGGATCAAAACCCTGAATCCAACAATATGCTGCTTACAAGAGACCCACTTTAGCCAATGATATCCACAGATGGAGAGTGAAAGAATGGAAAAAAAAATTCTACCATGCTTATGGCCCAAGAAAGCAAGCTGATGTCACGATCATTACATCCAAAAAAGTAGATTTCAACCATAAATTAATCAGAAGGGATAAAGAAGGACACTACATCATAGTAAAGGGAACACTACATCAGGAAGATATAACCACAGTAAATCTCTTTGCTCCAAATACCAATGCTTGCAAGTATATGGAATAAATATCCCAGGACATAAAACCACTTCTGGACTCCAAAACCATAATACTGGGAGACTTTAATACTCCTTTCTCACCAATAGACAGGATGTTAAAGCAATAAAATAAAATTAAATTAAAAAAAGAAAATCTCCAGCCTAAACAACTCCATACATCGAATGGACTTAACAGACATCTACAGAATACTCCAACCCAAAATGGCTGAGTGAACCTTCTTGTCAACGTGCATGGATCCTTCTCCAAAATAGATCATATTCTAGTTCACAGAGGAAATCTCAGCAAATATAAAAAAGTAGAAATTATTCCATGAATCCTATCAGACCATTATGCCATGACTCTAGCAATTAACAGTAAAAATTATAACAGAAAATACATGTATACTTGGAGATTGAATAATACCCTACTAAATGAAGAATGGATCCAAAAAGATGTGAGAACAGAAATCAAGAAAATTATGTAAGCAAATCAGAATGAAGGCACAATACATAGGAACCACTGGGACAGCATGAAAGAATTTTAAGGGGGAAAATTTATAGCACTGTGTGCCTACATTAAAAAACAGGAGAGATCCTGAATAAATTAATTTCATGCTCCACCTCAAATCCCTACAAAAGTACAAACAACAATTTAACCCCAAATGCAGCAGAAGGCACAGAATAATCAGGATCAGAGCTGAAATCAATGAAATAGAGAATGAAAAAAATAGTAAACAGAATAAAGGAAATAAAGAGCTGGTTCTTTGAAAAAATAATTAAATTTGGCAGACCTTTAGCCAATCTCACTAAAAGAAAGAAGGAAATAAAGCAAATTAACAAAATATTCAATGAGAAGGTAGCAAACACCACTGACCAAACGGAAATCCAAAGGAGTATCAGAACCTATTTTGAAAAATCATTTTAAACCTATTATCACTTGTAAATCAGATGTTCTGGAAGACATTGACAAGTTTCTAGACACATAGAGCATCCCCAATTTAACAAAAGATGACTGAAAGCCTAAAAAGACCAGCAGACACAAAAATCCATGTAGCAATTAAAAACCTAGGACCACATGAATTCCCAACTGAATTTTATTATACCTATGAAGAGAGGCTAACACCTGTCCTTTTTAAGCTGTCCCAAGACATGAAAAGAAGAGAACTTTCCCAAAAACTTTTTATGAGGCAACCATAACTCTGATACCAAAACCCAACAAACACAACAAAAAAAGAAAACTACAGACCAATATCCCTATTGAACATTGACGCAAAAATCTTTAATAAAGTTCAAGCAAACCACATTCAAAAACACAATAAGGGGCAGGAGCGGTGGCTTGGCAGTTACGGCGCTAGCCCAGCACGCACAAGTACACGGGTTCAAACCCCAGCACCCACGTACACAACTAAGTGTTAAAGCAGCGAAAGCCATGTGAAAAATTCAATAAAAATTGATTGTCTCTCCCTCTCTCTTTCTTTCACTGTCCTTCTCTCTTGAGAAAAAAAAAACACATTAAGAAGTTAATTCATCATGATCAAGTGGGCTTCATTCAAGGGATGTAAGGCTGGTTCAACATACACAAACCAATAAATGTGATAGATCACTTAAACAGAATTAAGGACAAAAACCATATGATCATCTCAATAGATGCAGAAAAGGCCTTCGATAAAAACCAGCAACCATTTATGCTCAAAACTCTAGAGAAAATAGGGATCAAAGGAACTTATATATTAGTCCCCTGTCAGAAGATTCACAGGTCATGATTATCTCCCATACTGTAGGTTGTCTCTTGACAATTTTGACCAATTCCTTTGCTGTGCAAAAGCTTCTTAGCTCAATGACATCCCACTCATTGATTTTTGACTTTAATTCTTTCACTTTAGGAGTCTTGTTGAGAAAGTCTTTGCCTACTCCCAAATGCTGAAGTGTTGGTGTTAACTTTTCTTCTAGCAGTTGTATGGTAGCTGGTTTAATTCCTTGATCCTTGACCCATTTAGATTTGACTTTCATGCAAGATGAGAGATAAGGATCTAATTTCAACTTTCTTCAAGTGGCTGTCCAGTTTGTCCAGCACTATGTGTTGAATAGGCTATCATTCCTCCATGCTACACTTTGACCCCCTTTGTCAAAGATCAGATGTTTAAAGATTTGTGGGTTTGTCTCAGAGTCTTCTATTACATTCTATTTGTCTTCTTTCCTATCTTGATACCAGTACCATGCTGTCTTTGTTACTATGGCTCTATAGTATAGTTTTAAGTCTGGTATGGCAAAATCATCTATTTCATCTTTCTTGTTTAGTAGTGTTTTGGCAATTCTTGATTTCTTATTGTTCCAAATGAATTTGAGAATTGCTTTTTCTATGTCTGTAAAGAACAACATAGGTATCTTTAGAGGGATAGCATTAAATCTATATTAATTCGGCCTAACCAAGAGTATGGGACATCTTTCCATCTTCTTAGGTTGTCTTGGATTTCATTCTTTAATAACTGATAGTTTTCATTGAAGAGATCTTTGATTTCCCTTGTAAGGTTAATTCCCAAGTATTTTATTTTTTTCGAAGCTATTTTGAAAGAGACCGATTTCCTGACTTCTTCTTCAGTCCTATTATTATTAGTGTATAGGAAAGCTATTGATTTATGTGTGTTGATCTTGTATCCTGCCACTTTGCTAAATCTATTTATGAGTTCAAGCAGTTTACTGATGGAGTTTTTGGATCTTCCAGATACAGGATCATGTCATCAGCACAAGCAGAGAGTTTGACTATCCCTCTTCCTATTTTTATTCCTTTGATTTCTTTTTCTTGCCTAATTGCTCCAGCTAGGGTTCAAGAACAGCTAGTTATTCGAGAACAATATTGAATAAAAGTGGTGAGAGCGACAGCCTTGGCTTGTTCCCGAAATGCTTTCAGCTTTTCTCCATTTAGTATTATACTAGTGGAGGGTTTAGCATATATAGCCTTTACAAAGTTCAGAAATGGTCCTTTGAACCCCATCTTCTCTAGAGTTTTGAACATAAAAGGGTGCTGGATTTTATCAAAGGCCTTTTCTGCATCCATTGAGATGATCATATGGTTTTTGTCCTTGATTCTGTTTAAGTGGTGAATTACGTTAATTGTTTTGCATATGTTGAACCAGCCCTGCATTCCTGGGATGAAGCCCACTTGATCATGATGTATTATTTTCTTGATAAGTTTTTGAATACAGTTTTCTGGCACTTTATTAAGGATTTTTGCATCCAAGTTCATCAGGGATATTGGTCTGTAGTTTTCTTTTCTTGATGTATCCTTGTCAGGTTTTGGTATCAGAGTTATGGTTGCTTCATAAAAAGTGGATGGGAGCATTCCCTCCTTTTCAATTTCTTGAAATAACTTAATAAGGAGAGGTGTTATTTCCTCCTCAAAAGTGTGGTAAAATCAGCGGAGAAACCATCAGGTCCTGGGATTTTCTTCTTTGGTAGACTTTTAATTGCAATATGGATTTCAGTGCCTCTGATTGGGCTATTTAGGAATTCAACATCCTCCTGATTCAATTTAGGGATGTTGTATGTGTCAAGAAATTTATCCATTTCTTCCAAGTTATCTAATTTGGAGGAGTATAGGTTTTCAAAATATGATCTTATAATTTGTTGGATTTCCATGGGGTCGATAGTGATCACTCCCTTTTCATTGGAGATTTTGTTGATTTGTTTCAGTTCTCTCCTTTTGGTTAGATTTGCTAGGGGGTGTATCTATCTTGTTTATTTTTTCAAAGTACCAGCTTTTTGTTTAATCAATTATTTTTATTGTTTTTTTGTTTTCAATTTCATTGATTTCAGCTCTCATCTTGATTATTTCCTGTCTTCTGCTGGCTTTGGGGTTAGATTGTTCTTCCTTTTGAAGGGCTTTGAGATGAAGCATAAGCTTATTTATTTGGGATCTCTCTTCATTTTTAATGTGGGCACTCAGTGGTATGAATTTTCCCCTTAGGAAAGCTTTCATGCTGCCCCAGAGGTTTAGATATGTTGTGTCTTCATTTTCATTCTCTTCCAAGAATTTTTGGATTACTTCTCTCATGTCCTCTTGGATCCATTCTTCATTTAATAGGGTATTATTCAATCTCCAATAATATGTGTGTTTTCTGTCATGGTTATTGCTGTTGATCGCTAGGGTCATAGCATTGTGATCTGAAAGGACACATGGGATGATATCTACTTTTTTATATTTGCTGAGATTATCTTTATGAACCAGAATATGGTCTGTTTTGGAAAAGGATTCATGTGCTGCAGAGAAGAAGGTGTATTACACTAACTTGGGATGGAAAATTCTATATACATCTATTAAGTCCATTTGGTTTATGGAGATATTTAGGCTGGAGATTTCTTTATTGATTTTTTTGTTTTGATGATCTGTCTAATGGTGACAGCGGAGTGTTGAAGTCTCCCAGTATTATTGTGTTGTGATCCACGAGTGGTTTGATGTCATGCAGTAATTTCTTCACGTAGTTGGGTGCATTGTTGTTTGGAGAGTAAATATTAACCTTGGTTTTTTTCTTCCTGTTGAAGGGTTCCTTTTAGTATTAAGTAGTGGCCTTCTTTATCTCTTTTTATTGATTTATGTTTGAAATTTACTTTGTCGGATATAAGTATAGCAACACCGGCTTGTTTTCTTGGGCCATAAGCATGGTAGATTTTTTTCCATCCTTTCACCCTTAATCTGTGGATGTCTTTGCCTATAAGGTGAGTTTCTTGTAAGCAGCATATGGTTGGATTTTGTTTTTTGATCCAGTCTGCAAGTCTCTATCTTTTGAGTGGTGCATTTAGTCCATTCACATTCAGAGTTAAGATAGAAGTGTGTAATTGAATCGTAGTCATTGTGTCTTATTTAGCTAGTTCTGTGGTTGCCTTGGTTAGTTCTTGCTGGGTGATACTTTCACTGAATTTCTTCAGTTTGTGGATTGTGGGTATCATGTACTTGTTCTTCTGTCTGGAGTATTTCCTTGAGAATTCTTTGTAGGGCAGGTTTTCTGTTGACAAATTCTGCCAGTTTTGTTTTATCATGGAAAGTTTTTATTTCTCCATCAAATTTGAAGCTGAGTTTTCCTGGGTATAGAATTCTAGGTTGCATGTTGTGGTCATTTAGACGTTGAAAGATATTATTCCCAGACCTTCTTGCTTCCAGCGTTTGGGTTGAAAAGTCACAGACAATCCTTATTGGCTTGCCTCTGAATGTGGTTTGGCGTTTCTCCCCTGCTGCTTTTAATATAGTTTCCTTGGTGTCTCTGTTGTACATTTTGAATATGATATGTCTTGGTGAGTTTCTCTTTTGATTAGGCTTATTTGGTGTCCTGTAAGCTTCCTGGATGAGCATGTCAGGTTCTATTGTTATGTGAGAAAAGTTTTCTTTCACGATCTCTTTGAGAATATTCGTCATACCATTGGTGTGTGTCTCAATTTCTTCCTGTATTCTGATTACTCTCAGATTGTTCCTTCTCATTTCATCCCAGACATTCTTGAAATACTGGTCTTGATCTCTTAATTGTTTTTCTTTTTTGGTGTTGGTGAGCTCTAGCTTGATCAACCTGTCTTCATTATTGGAAGTTCTTTCTTCAATAACAGAGGTTCTGTTTTCTACTGAAGTTAGTCTATTATTGAATTCTTGCATGGTCCCTCTCATGTCATTGACTGCCGATTTGAGGTCTGTAACTTCCTTTTTGAGAGAAACTATTTCTTTAATGATCGAGTCTTTTAACTCTTGAGTTTTCTCAGATATTCCCTTCATTATTTCTTCTTTTAAGTCGTTGTTCCTTTTTGTTATCAGCTCATTGATTTCTTCCTTACCTTTTAGAATTCTTCTGACCTCATAAATGATTGCTGCCCCCCCAAGTTTGCAAATATTAAAGTTCACTCTTTGTGTTGTATAATTTAGTAGGTTTTAACAAATGTATGGTGCCATTTGCTGAAGAAGAGTTTCACCACCTTAAAAGCTCCTTGTGCTTTTGCCTTACAACAGGATCACATTTGTGCTTAACTATTTCTGAAATCTTCATTGTTTTCCATAATCTATGCCTGTATTTTCATCAATACTCTGATGTCTTGACTACTATAGATTTATAAAATCTGTTGAAATTTAGCAGTGTGAGTTGACCAGTTTTCCTCAAGATTGTATTGTTATATTGTTTTGCTTTTCTACACAAACTTTAGAGTAAGTTTGTTGACATCTATGAAATAGCTTATTGGCATTTTCACTGGAGTTGCTTTCTATCAATAAAATTTGTAAGAATTGACATCTTTTATTTTCAGAAAGAGAGAATCAATTTCTTTTTCATGTTTTTTGTTTTCCTGACACATATTGTGTATGTGGTGCTGGGGTTTGAACCTGGGTCCTAATGCATGCTAAGAAAGACCTCTGCCACTGAGACACCATTCCAGCCCAAGAATTGACACAACTTAATATCATCTTTCAATGCATGACACAAATCTCTTTCTATTTATTTAAATCATCTTTGATTAGTTTGATCAGAGTTTTTGAAGTTTTCTGTATATGCAGTAGATATTTTGTTAGATTTATACCTGAGTATTCCATTTTATTGGTTGGTAATATAAATAGCATTGTTTATTTAATTTCAAATTCAACTTATTCATTGTTGGTATACAACATGGATTTTGATTTCAGTTCATCCCATGGCTTTTCCATTGAACCTAGATGTATGTACTGTGTCAGGGGGTGAAGGAGTCTATATTCTTAGATATGAAGATGCTATTTTATGTTTTCAGTGCTCTCAGGGCAAGAGGAAAGGCTAATGTCTTCCTTCTTTGCATTTTTGGAAAGCAGTTTGGCTTTGGACCTTGAGTTCACCTCTGCAGAGGACTGGTCCTTTTATCATCTTGTGATCTGAATTTGTAGAGATTATTTTTTCCTCTTGATATTTTTTGGTGGTATCAACCTTTGGCACTATATGGAAGGTAGCTGCTGGCTCACTATCTATGTCTGAATCATCAGGCCTCACATTTTACAAACAAAATTCAATCAGTTTGACTCCCCACTGAAGATGACTTGAGATTTTTGCTGGCTTATAATGTTTAACTTTAAATTTCCATCTCCTAAGAAACAATGAATGAAAACTGTGTCAGGTTACCCAGAAATAGATCTCAAGACAGGGATTCAGGTACAATGATTTATGAGGGAACTTCAGGCAGCGGAATCTGAGCAAGGTGAAATTTCAAGGGAAGCTCTCACCTGAGCCTAATTCTGTATGGGAGCCCTGTGGTGTAAATCACACAGCAGAGTTTATCCAGCCTGGTTTGTATATTCCTGCATTTGCCAGTCTCTGGCTATTGGCCACCTTGGGAGGCTCCCAGGAGCTTTTGGCAGCTCTAGCAGACCAAAAAGATTATGCTCCAAAAAGATTGAAGGTGTGAATTGTTAGGAGCAAGGCTGGAAGATTGGTGTGCCAAACCACTGAGAGAATCCAGGGATCTGGATAGAGCATGACAGCAAACACCCACTAGAGTCTAATGTGTTGAGAGTACATGGTGGTTTGAGGCAGCTATATCAGAATCTAACATTGGTAGCCTTTCCAATTTCATTTCTCTTTTATCTGAGGTTGTATCCACAGTGCTTCTCCTCCCTATGCTGATATGTTTACTGTCTTTTGCTTTGCATCTTTTCTCTGGAGAGAGATTATCTTCACTGCTTCTTTTTGTTTATGTGGTCACAGGGTTGCCCATTTCACTGCTCACTGTGTGAAAGCCTGTATTAGGCAGGTTTAGGTTACTACAACAAAATGCCTGAGATAATTAACTTTTAAAGAAAGAAGATTTATTTGGGCTTGTGATTAAGTTGCTACATTGCTTTGGGGCTCCATGGAGGCAGCATTTCATGGCAGGAGTGCATGGTGCAGCAAACCATTCACATCATCAGTCAGGAAGCAAAAGAAGCAAGGGAAAGAAGACTGGGTATCACAATCCCATTTAAGGCCAGTTTCCTCAAAGACCTAGGGGCATCCCATAAGGCCCATCTCCTAAAGGTTCCAACCACCTCCCAATATCACTACCCTGAGAACAAAGCCTTTAATACATGAACCTTTTGGGGGACACATATCAAAATCACAGCAAAGCCCAAGTTTATAGCAGAAGAGTATATATATCCAAATATCCACCTTTCTTTTTCCTGGAAGCTGATGATTTAGTTTTTCAATTATGCATGAAATTGGACAGCACTTTACTTTTAATTATTACATCAGGGGACTGAGTGATAAAAGGAAGCAGAAACTCAAATGAGCCTAAATTAAAATGTAAGGGCCCCATATTATGATGTTGGGTTTCCTCATGGTGTTTGCATTACCATTATTCATTCAGACACGACACATTTCCCTAAAAGTAGTGATAATGTGCAGTGATGTCATTAGTAATTTTCGTATTGATTTTCAGTGATGAGAGCAAAGGTTCATTATCAATCAAGTCCAGATGCTAAAATTAGCAGCTGAAGGCAGTGGACACATGACTCCTTTTCTGTCTGGAGTGAGGACAGGGAGGGAGCAGAATATCCATGTCTCTCTCTTTCTTACCCTCCCCCTGCTCTTTTCCCCTGCAGATAGACAGGACCTTGACAGAAGTGGCTGGGCTGACCCATCTACTCCACTCTCCACTTCTGCCCAACATCGGGGATGCATTTGTAGCCTCTTCCTTGTTGTGCTTCTGCTTACCATGTCCTTGCCACTATGGATGTTCCATGTTTATGGTATAAACAAATTGACGTGTATATGCTATCTTGGCACAATTCTAGTGCAAAGAATGGCTTCTTAAATACTTTCCCAGGGTGCTATGAATCAGTTCAAGACTTTAAGAAATCAGGCCTCATGCCAAATCTCTGCCTGTAAACAGTTCTCAAAGGGCAGTTTAAATGAGTGTCCATTGATAACTATAAATCTTTTTTTATTTTTGTAGATAAGGTTAGTGATGACACTTTATTAGAAGGGTATCTAAGCCAATTAAATTTCTCCATTTCACATTCATTACACACTAGCTTCTAATTAATTATTGCAAACAGATATTTATGAAGTTGGGATTCATAGGACAGAGGGGCTTCCTGAATGTGAAACTCTCAGTGCTACAAGTAGAAATTCCTAGGGAAACCAGGACCAGTTGACATTCTGGGGAACAGCACACTGACTCATAATGCAAACCAGGCATCGACCCCTAAGAGGCAGTTTTGTGAGTTCCTCTTGACTCCACTGTGGGCAGTTGGATGACTCAATTCTTTCCCTCCGTTTGTCTGTTTGAACTACTATGGAACCTCTATATGAGAAGGTTTCAAATTTCCTCTTAACATTCAGATATGAAAAGAGAAATTACCTTGTTATACTGCGTGCATATATGCATATGCAACAATGAATCCCACTATTGTGTATTATTATAATGCACCAATTTAAAAGTTAGCTTGTTAATGTTACTTATTACAGGTCCAACTTTTCTCCAGAGCCTCCACCCCATGCTGGGGACTACAAAATGCCAAGATTTTCCAGGGCTGACTGGGTTGTGGGCTGCTTTTCTCCTTTGTTGGGCACAGACTTCCTTCCATCACATTCCCTTCTTGCAAGCATTTGCCCTTCTTGCTTCTCAGGTCATCATTGATGCCATTAGCTTACTGGGAAAGCGGCATGAGTCAGAAAATATTTAGGAAAACTGAATGCACATTCATTCAATGTGCCATGATGAATTTTTCCTCTTTACTTGGATGAAATTCAAATAAAAGTGTAACAATGTGGTTACATGACATAGATTTCTGCTAGGGTTTTTGAGTAGGTGGCTTTAGTAGAAGGAAGTTAAGATCAAGGTGGAGGAGAATGAGGGCTTTGGAATCTGCTTCAAGCTTGCGGAAGAAGACTGAAGAAGAAGGAAAGTCCCTTTCCTGCCTTTGCAGGCAGGCCCAGCTGTGGTCCTGTGCCTGGTGACCCAGCAAACTTGCTTTTGTCATGATGTCTGGACCTGGGGAGCTGGCGCAAGGCTTCTTTGCACTCCTACTGAAAAGCTTCATGACCTTAGTAACAGATTTGTTGTTGTTGATACAAAACCTTCATCTCTTGCTGTCTAAGCTGGTAACATGAGTAGTTTTAAATGCTCCTCTGATAGCACAAATGTATAAAGTTTCACATTTCCTAGAGAATAATTTCACAAAGCCATTTCTTTCAGGGAAACATATTTATAGTTAGTTGAATTTATTATCCCAGTAGCGACAGTTCAAGATGTTTTTCAGAAGATGTTCCCCCTTCATTCTGTGATTCACTGCCCAACTGCGAAAACTGTAGAATTTTATCCGACATCTTATTTTTCTGGCTTGTACATATTTAACTTTCTCTTTTAGTAATAAGCAC